>JAOXYD010028586.1:0-14254 GCA_028565735.1 Pinacopodium congolense | reverse complement strand
TAAATAAATAATGTCATATAAGAATTAAATAAAAATAAAAATAATAGATTTAATAGATAATAAAAATAATAAAAAGTGAAAAAGTTGAAAGAGTGGAGTTGGTATAAAAAATTAAAAAAAAGTGAAGAAGATTGAGTTAGGCTGGGTTAGGTTGAAAATGGTAAGATCACAAGTTAAACCAGATTGAACCAGTTGAACCGACTGATTCGACCCTTAACATTACGGTTTTTAAATATGATGATTTTTAAAAGAAATTAAACCGATAAACCGACCGGTTTTAGATTAACCGAGTTGAACCGATTAGTCCAGTCTGGTCCGGTCCGATTTCTCAAACCATGCTTTTATGTCATTTTCTCAAATAGACAATATTTACAAATTATATCAAGCATAGTAATAAATAAAGGTAATGAAATAAGTATCCCTCTATCTTGCCCTCGTATTTATTAGGCCAAAATGTCTAGACAAATTAATTGCAGTTGCTCTATTTGTTTTTACCTTTAAGAATGGCTTTTATGACATTTTGTCAAATAGAAAATGTTGACAAATAGATAATTCCAAACAATTTAGGTTTCCTAAAAGACTTTATTTGACTAATTAATTTATTTAATTTTATCTGATATGAAAAATTCTAATATTCCAAAAATTAAAATTAACATCTCACAGATACTAGATGATATAAATAAATAAAATCTAATTTTATTGCATGATAATCAAAACCAAATACCATAAAACCATCTAACATAAAACTATAACCAAAAAATAGGTACAAAGTAAAATACACAATCCACCATTGAGGAAATAAACATTGATATAAGGCTAACTAAAACTATATTTGAAACAAGATCTCATTGAATATGGATTAAAAATACATAATGTAGGTTAATGGTCTACGCATGATGCATCACTAATTTGCTGGTGCCTATCATTTTAACCTTAACTGTGGTGTTATCTTTTGTATATATCAACCTTGTCCCATATAGAAGTCATTAGAGTTGTATGAAGGCGTGTTTTTCATTCACTATATACTTTTGGTTCTACACTTTGCAATTTATAAATGGTGTGATTTAATTAGGAAAACATAACTAGAGATAATTACATAGTACTTATTTGCATTATATGGTTTTATCTTTTTAGGCTCGTGACATAATTATATCACTTCACTCTTTTCATGTTATTTTACAAGAATCTTTTCCTTTCCTATCTTGGTTAGCCTTAGCCTTTTTAGATTGAGAATTATGGTAGCCTTTCTTTCCTCTTTTACATTTAGACCTACCATAATGCTTACCTTTCTTACTTTTATCTTCCTATAAGCTAGCGTTAGCAATATACATCTTAATATGTGGCTTGAAAACCTAAAGAAATTCCATTTCCAATAACAGGTACCTCATAACATATATTACCTTGC
Source organism: Pinacopodium congolense (assembly GCA_028565735.1). Taxonomy (NCBI): domain Eukaryota; kingdom Viridiplantae; phylum Streptophyta; class Magnoliopsida; order Malpighiales; family Erythroxylaceae; genus Pinacopodium; species Pinacopodium congolense. The sequence continues at coordinate 12,849 of JAOXYD010028586.1, read as the reverse complement.
ATTTTTGCTCTTATGACAAGATATTACCAAAGTACCAAGTACCTTAAAGCATCCTCCATTATTATTATAGTCTCATTTTAGGTAAATTTCATCATTACATGCTTTTACCTATAAGGAAAAGATCGTATAACAATAATATTCTTATTATAAATAAGGTGCATATTCATTTGCTCCTAACTTAAAGGCAAAGATCATATAATAGGTTGCACTTATTTCTCATATGATAAGATATGACTAGAGTAACATTTGCCTCATAGAATTATCCATCATCTTAATATTCTCATTATGAGTAACATGCATCTTCATATGCTCCCAATTCTAATACAAAGGTCATATACTAACCTAAACTTACAGTTCATAAGAAATGATATGACCAAAAACCCTTAGCTTACGAATAATGCTTGATATTGGCCTTAAATGCCTCTACATTAAAATATCCAACCTTTTTTATAACGTTAAACTAAGTGTGTTAATAGTGTGAATCATATTTCCTTGGTATTTTTATACATTTTCAACTCTCACATGACGTCATTGTCCATATTACTTAGTACTGTAATACGAAAGATTTAATTCTTCTTTTTTCATAGGTTATATGCCTCATAGCTTTTCTTATATTCATAATGCCCCCTCCCTCCTACAAGAAACATCCATGGTTTCATTTAGTGGTTCAGAAGTATCTTATTCTTCTAGTACGAAATGAATTTTCATATTCTAAATTGCACAAATTTTGCCATTTGATTTCACCTCTATTGAGTTCTAAGACAATATTCTTGGAAGAAATAGCCTTTTTTTAAAAACATCTATGGTTTCCATATGACACATTTTTATCAAATTATTACTATATCCAATTAATTTGATAAAACTTCCCAAATGAAAACTTTTTTTTGTCAATTACCTATGGAATTAAAGGTTAGTATATTTTTAATCATAATCCACACAATAATTAATGAATAATTATGCGTTACTTAGACATATTTATATGGATTTCAATGCTTTTTGAGCTATTCCATTGGCATGGAAATGTCTTTCAGTTGTTCTGGTATGATAGTGTTATAATATGTTCACAATGTTTAAATAGGAACACATTTTCAAATTACCTAGTATGCACAAAATTTAAACAAATAGGAGTCTTCTAAAACGTAATATTTAAATTAGGAAAAAAAATCTTTTACTGATAAGACAACCATTTAGATAAAATTAATGTAGCTAAAAAGTTAACAAAATCATCAATTCAAGAATTTTTAGTCTATACCTTTAATTAATATAAATGCTCATTGGAAAAGGCATTATTGATTTTTGTTCAAGTAACTCCTTTAAGTGAGGTTTTTCAAGATGTGAAAGAAGGCCTACAACCAAATTCTTAGCTCTTTACTTGCCTTTTATTTCTAAATCAAATTCCCAAAATAACAAAATCCACCAAACCAATCTTGATTTGGCATTAGTTTTACTCACTAAATATTTTAAAGCAAAGTGATTAGTATATATTATGACTTCAGATAGTATTAAATATGAATAGAACTTATCAAACACAAAATCCTAAAGCTAATAATTCAATACTAAAGCTAATAAATCCCTCTTCATTACTTTATAATTTTCCTGAGCATTTGTCAATGTTTTTTTGGCACAGTGTATTATTTGAAAATGCTTATCTCTCTATTGTATAAGTATTACTCCTACTACAAAATTACTTGTATTACATGTTAGTTCAAAAGGAAGATATCAATCAAAGGAAATCATGATTAGGGCATTAGTTAATTTCTCTTTAAAAATATTAAAAGACTCTAAAGACTCTTGAAAGAAGTTAAACGAGACATCCTTTTTAAGCAATTTGGTTAAATGCTAAGAAATCTTATAAAAATGATGAATAAACCTTTGATAAAAACTAATGTGTCCAAGAAAACTCTTAACTACTTTAACTGAAGATGGGGTGATAATATTTTAATAGTTTCAATTTTTGCTCTATCTTATTTTATCCCCTTACAAGAAACTTTATTCCCTAACACTATGCTCTCTTGTGCCATAAAATAACATCCTTCCTAATTTCAAACCAAATTAGTTTCTTTACATTGTTTTAACACTTTTTCTAAATTATGAATGCATAAATAAAAAAATATCCCTAAATAAAAAAATCATTCATAAATACCTTTATAATATCCTCTATCATATTATCAAATATGATCATCATGCACCTTTAAAATATAATAAATGTATTGTATAATCCAAAAAGCATCCTTTTATAAGCAAGCATTTCATATAGGTAGGTGAACGTTGTTTTCTCTTGATTGTTAGGGGCAATAAGAATATCAAAATACCCTGATATTTCATTAAAAAAAAAACTAGTAGTACTTATGCCCAAATAGCTACTGTAACAGTTGGTCAATGAAAGGCAGTGGAAAGTGGTCTTCCTTTATTGCATCATTTAACTTCTAGTAGTCAATACAGATCCTCCAATCTGTGACAGTTCATATAGGTATCACTTCATTCTTTTTATTTGGCACAACCATCATACCCTCTTTTTTAGGAACTATCTATGCAGGGACTCACATGAGAACTATAAAAAATAAGATAAATAACACCGACATCAAGAAGTTTAATTGCCTCAGCTTTAATGATTTCCTTTATGTTTATGTTTATCCTTCTCTAGGACTGCACAATTTGTTTACAATTCTCTTCCATTATAATTTTCTTGTGTAAAAAACAAAGGATTATTGCCTCTAATATATGAGATCTTCCGTGCAACTTCCCTCTAATGCTCTCATAATATTTAGAACAATCTCTCTTATGTTCTTTCTTCAAGTTCGCTACTATGATGACCAATAACTTGGAATTTTCTCCCAGAAATGTATGCTTAAGATGCTCTGGTAATTTATTCAACTCTAAAATAGGTAGGTTCCTCCATGAAAGGTTTCAATTCGTTCTTATTACTCCTATTGATTTCTTCATATTCCTTCTAGTATAATATGAACTCATTAACCTCTAAATAGACCACTTAATCAACTGCTACTACACTTCCTTGCTCATCTTCTTCTCCTTATTTGTTGCATAATTTCAGTGGATCTTTATACATAATTTTTTTTAGAATGATAGGACATTGCAATATTAATAACATTAATAACATAACATTTTTCATCATTAGAAGAAGAATATTTCATAATTTCAGATATTATAAAGATTAGTTCCTCACTTTTTACCTTTGGGATCAACTTTCCTTTATAAATATCTATAATTTTCTTATGGTTAATAGGAAACGTCTAACTAAGATTAAGAGTAACATCCTTATCCATATCTAAAACATGAAGTTTATAAGGAAAATAAACTTATCTACTTTAACCAACACATCTTTAATAATACCTTTATTATTTTTAATTAACCTACCAACTAATTGAATACTCATCTTAGTTGAGTTTTTTCTCTCAAGTCCAATCTCTTAAACATTTTGTAGGGTATCAAATTAATGCTACGTCCTAAATCAACTAATTCCTTATCAGTAGAAAAACTACAAGACAAGGAATAGCGAAACTCCCTAGATCTTTAATCTTCTTGGGTAGTATGCTTTAAAAAATTATGGAACTCTCCTCACTCAAATTCACAATAGACAACTCCTCTAACTTCCTTTTGTTGATTAAGATCTCATTTAAAAAATTCACATACTTGGGCATTTATGACAAAAGTATAAAAAAAGTTAAATTAATATGGAATTATTTAAATTGTTAAAGGAACTTATCAAACTATTCATTTATGTGCTCTTTCTACAATCTTATAGTGTAGGGAATGGTAAGCTTGAACTTCTTCACCACTTGCCTCTTCTCGCCATTTTACTCCTTCTTCTACTACTTAATAAACTTTTCCTCATAAAAAATGTCTCCTTGCCTTTATATAGCTCTTTTTTGACTCTTTACTGCTACTTAAAGTAATCATCTTTACATGTTATTACTAGACAGACTACCTTCTAGTCATTTTACAACTAATTTGGCAAGCTTTCCAATCTAATTCTCTAAGTTATGGATGGGAACTTCTTGATTTCTAAAACTTGTCTTAATGATTTAAGCTTTAGATGTAGATATGACTTTTTTCATCATCTCTTCTAATCCTTATTCCTTCGCCTGTTATTATTGATGATAACCTGTTGGAGCTGGCTTTAGATTGAACCAATTATTCCATGAAAATTTTAGGTGATTTCTCTACCTAAGATTATAAATATTATTATAGGGATTGCTTTGAGCCCTCGAAACCTTTAAAATATAATGAACTTTCTCTGATCCCAAAAAAATGTTTCCCATCTGATAATTGTAGCTAGTATGACTTCCCTATACTAATCATAAAACTATACTTGAACTACCTTAATTGATAATATTAAACTATTGATCTTTTTATTCATTATCTCTACTCAAGTTACTAATTTTATTATTAGATCTACTCATGAATCCCTGCTACTTTGATGGCTCTTCCTTAGTTAGATCCCCATTGATAATTATTTTGGCCATCTTTATGTTCAATTCTTAGGTTACTTCAGATGTTTTATTATTCAAAGTACCTCTAGCTACTACATTGACCATTTACTTGGTTACATTATTTATACCATTATGAAAATTTTGTTCTTACAACTAAGTATGTAAGCTATAATATACATACCTTCTAAGTAGATCTTTATACCTCTCTCACATCTCATATAATTTCTCGAATTCTATCTAAATATAGTTTGAAATATCTTTTCTCAAAATTTTCATCTTTTCTAGTGGGAAGTTCTCTCAAGCACTTCCTTGCTAGATGATCCCAAGTTGTAATTAATCTACAAGTAGAGACCTCAACTACCACTTAGCGTAATCCTATAAAGAGAAAGAAAATAAACTCAGTTTGATAGCATCATTAATTTTGAAAGTATCACATATCTCCAAGTAATTAGCAATACATGCATTCAAATTTTCATTTAACAATCCATCAAACTGGATAAACTATTACACTATTTGTATGATATTTTGCTTGATCTCAAAATTATTAGCAACAATGTCTAGTCTTGCAATATTAGATTGCATCCCTAAGAGTGACAATCTTATATAGTCTGACAAATCCAAGTCTGTTTTCTTCTGTCATGTTTACAAAATGCTATAATTCTAACTCTTCCTCTTCTTATTGTTTAAGCCTTTCTTTCTCTTGAAGCATTTAAGGAGTTGTTCTTTCAACCTTTAGATTAGTTTAACAAGTTCACAGTTACTACTCCTGGTTATACACAAAGCTGTTTGAGGTCACAAAGAGGAAAACAAATGTGTATTTAAATAGGAAAATAAAATAAATAGTTAAATTAATAACTTCAATTCTCTTAATATCACATATTTCTTGGTAATAGAGCTAAAAACTTGATGATTTGCTCTTATACTTTACAAATTCTAGGTAAGTGAACCTATTGTTTAATGTAGTATATTAGAAAGTGGAGTATTTTTCCCACAAATACTAAGTGAATACTAGTCTAAACCTTTGAATTATTATCTAACCTAAAGAATTCAAAATACAAATTACACAACTAATTATAATTATGTCAAAATAGACAATCAGAGAAAATCTAACAGCTAAACACAATAAGTAAATCAAAGTAACAATCAAATGAATGAGATTATCTAGATGAAGAATCTCCTTAGAACCTTTCAATTATCTATGAAAATTTACTTAATCAAGGTGAATTATTTTTTGAGTAAATGGTAATTCCTAAATTATATAAAATCTTTCTTAAGAAACAACCTATTCTCATATTGATTGAATTGGTAATGCATTCTTAAGTGTTTTAATTAGAAATAGGGGAACACAAGAGAATTAAGAATAAGGAAATCACATATAGAAATCTCCTTGATTCCTAATTGATCTCTTTGTGTCTTATATATTCATAATTTCTCAATTCATACATATAACACGTAGTAATGAATTAATATCCTTCTTTAAAAAATGAATTAATATGCTAGCAAATATTAATTCATACAATCAAACCACAAAGATAATTCTCAGGAGAATAATAGCATTGATTAAAAGTCAAATAATCATTCCATAAATCAAATCACAAGGTTCAAGCCAATCAAATAATCCATACACCAAATCTTAAGCGATATGCCACCTAAATAATAGCAAATTTAATTTATGATCAAGATAGAAGAAATAGAAAAAAAAATAGAGAATTAAGAATAAGGAAATCACATATAAAAGTCTCCTTAATTCCTAAATGATCTCTTCGTGTCTTGTTCTTAAATCAAATTATCCTTGTTTCTTATCTTCTCTTTCTTATGTTCTCACCCTCCTCCAATTGACTCCCTTCACTCCCTCCCCTCCCCCTCTCTTTCTCTCTCTGCAACTGCTCATGGAAACCCTATAATTTTCCTTATAGGATATTTCATTATTTTAATCAAGATAATCATAAGGTTATGAAGTAATAAAAGTAAAATGGCACTTAAAAAAGGAGTAGAATGACACCATTTTATAAGTCTATTTTACTTCTATCTTATTATAAGAAATATCTTACATTGTGCTTAAATCCTCCAAATTGAAGCATACTTAAGAATTATTACAATAACTTATTGATAGGGAAAATAATTCTTAAATATGGGTTAAAACATCTAAAAACACATCACAGGGCCAAAATTATATATTTCCATGATTTTTGTAAGCATTCATAAGCATTAAGGGTTTTAAGAACACATTTTAAAGAGAGGTTCAACGCTTTTCTTCCATTCATCCATCTACAGTGAGTGTTTTAACCCCTAAAGTATTGTTATGAGCAAGTAAGATCTTATCAAATGTCTCTTATAGGACTTTATATTTATTTCACTAGCATGGCTAGTCTTTGTCATTTAAAGAGAATTGTAAAGGTTACTCTTTACTTATGAAACAAGATTTTTTTATAAGGATATTCCTCTTCACCTAATTGAAAGAAAAGAATAGTGAATTTTTAAGATAGAGTTGAAGAGTGGTCGTAAGTAAGGATTACTTTTAGAATGACTATAAATGATTTTGCATACTCTTTTCCATCTCTCTTTATTTTATAGTTATTATGTGTCTAATCTTGAATTATATTGGTATTCCATATCATCATCACACTAGAATTTTCTTAACATACAATTCTTTTTAAAAAATTATTAATTTATTAAAACCTAATTCACTCTCTCTCTTGAGTACCATTAGGGATCAATACTCTTTTAACTACTCAAATTCTAAATTCGATAAGATCTTTCTCATAGGTTTCTTACCACTTCTTTTCTTTTATATCTTTCTTCTTTGGGGATGTGTGAACATGCACTCCTTTCTATTATGTACTTAATTAATTTTCATCATTTGATTTTATAATTTCTTTGAAAGAGAGAGATAAGAATAGGGTCACCATTAATTAATGCCCACTTTGGCATTTAAAATAGGGTACTTACTTTTATATCAAATGTAGATAAAAAAATAAATACAATCAACTACCTATATCAATTTACAGAAACTTGTTCATATATTGATGACTAAAATACCAATGAACCACTACCATCTGGACTTAAAGAGGATGCTAAATTTATTGTAACCTCATTTTAATCTATACTACAACCTTTAAAAGTTGATGATTTTACACTTAAGAATGAAGTGTGTGTGGCTGTGACAATGTGTAGATGAAAATGGAATGAGTATCTCATTAGTAAGCATGGGGTCATATTATAACTAAAAGTTTAGGCCATTACATATAATATATATTTACAACTTCTATTATACAATCGGGGTGAGAAAATTGGAAGGGAAGGAAAATGTAAGTATAAGTGGATGGAAAAATCATCAGGATGAAGAGTGACACTCCTTTAGTAACATTTGATATCCTTATAAGAATCAAGGACAAAATTAGAGTAGTAATGTCTTAAATACTTGAAAACTTGAGCATTTTTTCGATAAAAACTCTTTTTTTAGGATTTACTATAATAATGGAAAATATTTATGTATATATTCATAAATTAGGCAATAATATCATAATTTTATGAATCAGCACAGGCTGATTACTAATTGGATGTCCTTTACGATACAAAATCTCTTTTTTATCAATGTTCAATTCAAAGGAATAACTGGAATTGTTGAATCAAGTTTCTTCATAGTATTATCTGTTAGTTCTAAAGGCATTGAAGAGGGGGAGAATTGAGTGTTCAAAAAATTAATCCTAATCTGAAATTTTAATTAATCTAAAACCAAATCAAAGAATGTGATTTTCCTAAGCCCAAATTCTTCCTAAGGCAATGTCTTAATGAATATGTGACAATTAAAACTTAATGTATCAAAATCAAAGGAAAAAAAATTACAAAAATATAATATTCAATTTCCCTACACAATAAAAAACAATCTATAAGTAAATCCCTTACACAGATAACATGAAGACTAAGGAAAATCAATGGCATAAAACTTCAATATTGTAAATTTATAACAATTGCACAAGTGATCAATAATAAATGCATAAATCGATATCACAATGAGATATAAACTTTGGAGTGCACTCAACAATAATATAAAAAGGATAAGAAAAAGAAAAGACACCAAAATATATAGTAGTTTAGCAACACTAATGTCGACTAATCTATTCATCACATCAAAGATGTTGGAATTTGCACTATCACAATGTAGCAATTACAAGTCTTCTTCAATAGGTGAAGAGAAATCCTTACAAAACAAAATGTTCTTTGTTGAAAGTGAAGAGCAACCCTATATCAATCTTTTTAAAGTAAAGAGGATCCTTTACAAATCTTTTTATAAGGAAAATACTGGCCCATAAAATTGTTAAAAGGCAAAGAGTAGCCTATACAAAATAACCCCAAAATGGTGAACAAAAATATACTTATAACGGTGTTTGCTTAAAGCATAATAACATAAGGGCTCTTTAGACTGTACAAATGAAATTTATGCTCAATGACCCTCTTTAAACCTTAATGAAATAGAATATGATGATTTAAAAGCTTAAAAATAATATTTAAAACATAAACTATGAAGATATATGAAACACTAAAAAATCTAAAAATCTTACAGCTTAATATAGAAAACAATTTATACAATGAAACTCAAATGGAATTGCAATTAGACTAAGAATAATATTTAAGGGCTTCTTAGAGAATTTAAAAAAAACATAAAAGGGTCAATTAATCACAAAAAACTAGCTTAAAAATAAGTGAAATTAGATTGAACACAATATTGTACAAACACTTGACATATTTGAGTATAGTATTTTGTAAAAATTAAAACTCAATCAAGAAGGGTAATTAAATGATAAATATTGACTTATAGCACTCCTAATACCTCAAAGAATCAAATAAAAATAATTTTAAGGCTTAAAAACAGGTCTGAAACATTTGAAAAAAAAGTTAAAATAACAATCATACAAGACACTTGAGGAAGTTTAATAACAGTGAATATTCAATGACCAATCCTTGCAAATAAATAACAATAAAAAAAGAATACACAAATTAAACCTTTTGATATGGTAATAAAGATTAAGAACTAGGGTTTAGAATAACAAAATCAAATATGGAGCTGAAAAATATGGATTGAATATCAATGGTATAAAACTTAATAAAGGAGATGAGATTTTTGAAAGATCACTAAACAAACTTGTTTCTCTTTTGTTTCTGACGACTTGGTTATGTCATAAATAGGGTTTTAGATGTCTTAGAGACTTTGGACAACTTAGATGGCCGTTAGAGAAGAGATATTTTCAAAATTGAAATGAAAACGAAAATTTTTGCAAGGTAATGACTAAAACTGCAGTTCCATTGAGGATCAACGAAGTCGTTGTTAACTAACATTAGTTTATTGAACAAAAACTACAAAACTTGATTAAAACATTTTCAAGCATCTCTAAAAGTTTCTTAACATCAATATTAATTTAAAACACAATTAAAAGTTTCCCAACATCTCTAAAACACAAGTAAAAACCTTTTTCAATTGTTACATTAATTCAACTGTTAATAAAAAACTTTATGCAAAAGTTAAAGCTTATGAAATGCATGAGTGCAAATTTTGAGCTGCTAGAATATATAAACTTCAAAATGAAACTTACACATGCTTAAAATGTAGAACAAGTGGTCTTAAATCTTCCATAATACTTTATCTTTCTTTTCCTTTAATTATGACCTCCAAATGCAATTTTCATCATCATATGTACTATCTTGGAACCTTAGCTTAAACACTTAAACAATTAGTAGAATATATGTTTTATTATCATAAAAACAAAGATTAGAACGTCTCTTGATTCAATATTATCAATGATAAGATGATATGCTTCAGAATTTAAAAAAAGCACTTCATTAGAAAATTTTGCTCATTAAGTTCTTATTTGATCTGCTACTATTATAACTACACAATATTCATACTTTAGCATGGGCCCTACTGTTGTCTAATTTCCAAATGCCATTTTAATGTCTAAAAAAGGCTTAAGTAAGACTCTAATTTTAAACAAGTCTTTGGAGCTTGGTAGGCCTGAATTGTTGTTGTTACTGCCAACTATATTTAGTATCATATATATAATGATCATAGTAAGAGTCCTTACAATATACCCATTATTTAGATAACTAGAATTCCAATAACTATAAGAATCTATCTCTAATTCACTCAGAAGAGAACGATGATTTTTAATCTCAAAAACTTTATTTTCAATATAAAAATATATAGAATCACTATTTTTATTACTATCCCTAACTAAAAAGTGTCATCAGCATCGAAATTCTAAATGTCTGGACGTCGATTAAATGATCAATATTATGGTAACTCGAACTGTCACTATTGCTTAAACTATGGGGACGTTTGACCTAAAGCTGAGGACTTGTCCCAAAGGTCAAACGAAATGACTTTCACTATAGGTATGACTTTTCCAAATGAACAGATGCCTATGCTTTGGCTGTTTTAGATCATTATCCAAAATGAAATGAGCTAGTTCATTATTGGCTAACTGCCATTGTTTCAGTGACTTATAGGAAGCCCTTTAATATTCCTTGTCCCATGCAAGGAATTGTTGACTAATTTTTTTATTATTTGACTCCGTACCATTGAAGGATTTTGTCGTACATTTGAAAAATAACCCACAAAGCCCAGAGAGTGTTTAAATAATGAGTTTATATCAATCTTTTCCAGTTGAAACTACACATAAAAATAATATTGACATAAATGGATAAAATAATATTTCCATTTTTTTATCAGAAGAAACCTATCATTTGAAGCTAGAATGAATTTTTGTTTATATTTAACATATTAGTTATTGCTCCTTTAAAAAAAACTCATACATACTAAGGCTAAAGTATTATCCATTTTTGGATGGAGCTTCAACTATCACTAAGACTATATGGAAATTATGAGCCTTACGTTCATACATAACTTCGTACCGAGGTTAGCATGGTTAATAAGGGACTACACTAGACCTACATGAGCCCCCTGATAATATCCATAAATGGCTTGTTTAAGCGATGAATATTCCTATTTGTAAATTTAGTTGGAGAGAATACATCAGTATTCTAATGCATTTCTATTTTTGATTCAGAATAAATATGCTTTTGTATCCTCTCTTATAAGAATTTTTTATAGAAGAACAATAGGTTCTTTCTTTTTATCTTTCTTATTCCTAATTATCAAGAACTTTATGGTATCACAAATATATTGATTTAAATCACCTGAAAAAAGTTTTGGCATCGAATGACTTCACTTGTATTACAAATTGATTATGGTGGGTCATACATGAAATTAACTCAAATTAATCTATTTTTAATGCACAAAGTTATAATTAATTCAGTACTAATGTTCAATAAGTGCAACGGTCACAATAAGTAATATAGTGGAGTGTTTTTAAGACTCCTAGTATCGATCCCACGAGGAAGTGTATATGTGATTGTAAGTACTTAGTTAATCGAATTACAATTATGTAGAGAATTAAAATAAAATTACAAAACTAACCTAAAAAGCCTATAAAACTTCTAGTCAATTGCAAATGAGTTTAAAGTTGCTTTTCCTAATTTATTCAATTACAGCTTTGGAAGTTGATGATTTAATTGATGAATTAGTGTTAGGGGTCAAATTGATTGCATTTTGATTAATAATTTTTTGAATTATGACCCCTAATTCAGTGATTAATTGTTTAATTTATGTATTATTATGTTTATTTTGCAGGATGGAGTTTAAAGATGGAGATTGGAGTAAAAATTGAAGAAAAACAATTAGTCTAGACCATCAATACACCCTCACAGGGTCATATTGATGGATGAACAGGGGGTCGTTGATGAGTTCATCATTCAATCAATAACGACGTCCTATAGCCCGTCATTGTCATTCCGTGTAGCCCACCGTTGACAGAGTCAGTCAATAATATTAGCCTCAAATCTCCAAAATTGCGGGTTAGACATGTTCTCCATCAATTCTCTTGTCTTTTAGCATATGTGGGAGGCTGCTGCAGCTGTAAAAACAAACAGATAACATAGAAACACATAGGAATCAATGGGAAGACAAATCTGGAAAAAGAGAGAGACATTCTTCCTTCTCTCTTCTTTGTTCTTAATAGCATATAAGTGTTGCATTGGTTAGGTGACTTTAAACAATAGATGATTTTGAAATGATTTTACTTTGAAAACCAACAGAATTAAGGCAAATGCACCTATCGAAAAAGTAATAAAGTGGAGTAATTTTTCAGACTCTGAGTGTCGAACCCACGGGGAAAAAGTTGCTTAACTACTAGGTTAATCAGATCACAATTATTTAGGAAAAATCTAGAGAATTTGATTAAAAATTGGAAAATGACTTAAACTAGACTACTTTGGCTTAAACACTTCAAAATTGATTTTAAATTGCTTCTGAAAAATTCTGAAAATTACCAAATGTGTAAAT
>JAOXYD010028576.1:0-14255 GCA_028565735.1 Pinacopodium congolense | reverse complement strand
TTTGCACTTCAACCATTTACCTATCTTAATTACACATAAAAACTCAAACATTAGTAATAATAATGTTTTGTCATCATTAAAACACATTATTATAACTACGTTGGTTCAATATGGTGATTATATAAAGGAATCACTGGCACCTAACCCCCCACTTTGCAGTTCAGTTCCAGTGCCTTTTGCCCAGGAATTCACCCAACTAAGATAAGGAAGTTGTTATCATTTGGAAAGGACTCCCATCTGGTAACTTCTCTTCCAAATCATGCAGGAGATTAATCTTCACTCCGGGACTTTCAATTAACTGGTACACTATAGTGTGGTTTGAGTAAAGACTTATAAAAGCTCCTTTCATTCTCTAGCTCGCTATCCTTAATTGACTGCACACTTTGGACACACTTCACAATTCCCCTGACTTCAATGGCCCCTACTATCTATGCATGATGATCCCTGAAACAAGAGACCATTTATTTTTTCAATTCCCCTATTCTTGGCTCCTGTGGCAAGATCTCTAAAGACGATGTAACCACTAAACCTTCAAGATGCCTATCATCACATCATCAATTGGTCAGTGCAGGCGGGTAGCCTTCTCGCTAGGGACTTTGTGGTTTACAAGATGAGTTTCGGTTGTGCCATTTATGCAATATGGAAAGAAATGAATCTGATTAGGCATGGTCACAGCATGAAACGAGTGGAGGAATCCACTCGACAAGCTCTTGACTGGATGTGAGAGGTAATATCGACAAGACTCCCTCTTCTGACTTGTTTTTCCCTTCTTCTAAGAAACTGGGGATTGGAGGATGAAGATACAAGATAGGTCTTCATTCCATATGTTGTATCACTGATATTGCTTTGATAGTTTGGATCTTTTACTGTTACTAGTCTGATCTAGTTCTGTTGATTTTTTTGTTTTATTTAGGTGATTCTGGTGTTTAAATACTCTTCCTCCTTCATTCATTTAATTATTTCTTTAATTTTCTAAAAAAACTATTAATTTGAGTTGTGGGCTTATCTTCAATTAAAGGGAAAGAATCTTTTAAATCTCCTAAATTTTGTGATTTGATACACTTAACTCATTTAATTTTCATTTTCATTGAATAAATCTTTAAACTCATAATTAGACCCACTTATCTAGACTTTGTAATACAAAGGCCACTTTTAAAGGAAAAAATTTATTATCTTAGTGAAAAAAAAATGTTCTCTTGAGTTAAAGACACATCATAAGAATTGTACGCCTAAAACATAAAACCATATAATTCTTAAATTGAAACCAAAATAGTGATTAATCATGGTCTCTATTTTCACCATAAGTCGCTAATATATTTTTTTGGAAAAAATAAATAAATCAATTAATGAATAAAAGAGAAGGTATAACAATGGACATCATCTAGTCTAAAAGCAACACTTGAGATTATAATAGAACCTAGCCAAGTAAAAAACAGAAGGAAAAGTAGGATGGAGCTAGAACAAGAAAGCTTCAAGCAAGAAACTAGTAATTAAAAGTATAACGCTTAGTATATCAAGACATAAAAGACAACCAAACATTACCATAGCTAATAGGTGGAGTTTCATATAAGCTCTAGTAGTCTCCGAAAGGCTTCCTACATCATTCTTGTACTTTGATCACCATCCTCATGAGCTTAAGATTAAGTTGTAGGATTATTATAGTTGAATCGTAACTTAATATGTTCTTACTAGGTTAAGGAGTATATCCACAACCATCGAAACATGCCACTGAAATACTCGACTAAGACAAAGATCGGTTATAAAAAATGTAGAGGAGGTAGGATGGGTAATTGGGTAAATCTAGTATAGATCGTACATGGATGATAGTTGAATTGGTTCTTAAGGTTCCCTCATCTGGGATCCCTAGGAAAGAGGATCAAGTTGGCCCTTTCGAATAGTTCTTTCTTAGTAGCCTCCTATAGTTTGTCCTTAGATAATTTCTCAAGTCCTGTAGCTTCCCTAAAGGTTCTACTTGTCTTGTCAATGGTCAATTTGTAATGCTTAGTAGGCTATTAACCAATTCCAAGGTTTGTATATAATACTTCATCTATGATTCTCCTAGCTTCCCTTATATTCCTGCTAGCTTTCCTACCAAATCGACTAGCACTCAGTTGTTCTGATATCCATGAAATGGTCTGGTCAGCTACTTGCTCCTTAGTGGTGTCAATATCTCTAAAACATTTGCTATTCCTTTCCCACCATATTCTATACATTATTAAGTTAAGGGAGATCAAAACAATATCTTTATCATTTTTAGAAATATTATTACTATTTTAAATCCACCTCAACAATTCTTTATAATTAGTATGTGAAATTTCCCACAGGCATAATCTCATAATTGTTCCCCTTATATAACTCGAGTAGGAGCAATGGGTAAATAAGTGAGAAAAAGTTTATGAGTTACTCTTATATAGAAAGCACTTGGATGGTAAATTTAGATAATTTGGCTTGTCCATTGAATTAAACTTCTTCTTCACTAACAGCCATAAAAAGGAGACTTTAGGAGTTAGATTTTTATTCCAAATTACCCCTCATACTTTAAGTTTGCTCCCTCTGTGTGAATATTTGCTCAGAGGTTTTGTTTGTAAATTTTTTGGAATGATGCCTTAGCCATAAGTAGTGATCCTACCTACTATTGTTAGGGTTTAGGTATTAGCTACTTTATCTACTTAGGGACATTAGTCTATCTTTTGTTTGACATCCATACGTTCACTTGTACCTCCTCAAGAAATATAGATAGTCGAGGATGAAAACCTAAATTACATAAAGGACTAGCTTTACACCAGTTTTCATAATCTAATGAAGCTAGTTCTCCTTTTTCCATGACACAATTGATTTTGTCAGATAGCTTATCACTTAGGCCTTAGTTCCAAAAGCAGTGAGACTAAAGGAGAAGATTTAACCAAGCCATTACCTAGTTCCTGTAGACTTCTATCTTATAAGTGATAGGTCAGAAACCATTTGGATTAAATAGACTACCTATTCTCTAGTAGTATCCATATTGTCTTTCTTATAATTATTTTATTGTGTTTATTGAATTGATTCCTAGTCCACTTATACTAATTGGTTTGTAAACTTTAGTCCAACTGATTTTAGCAACATGTTTATTTTGTAATTTCCTATACTATAGAAAATTCATCATGACCTTCTCAATAGTTTTCATCAACCCTCTAGCTATGAAAAAATATGATGAGCAATAGATGTGCAAGGAGTTAAGCGTTGATTTAAATAATGGTAATCTTTCAGCTTGAAATAATTCCCTATTGTACGAATTGTTTAATCTTTTATAAATCTTCTCAATAAAGGCATTACATTCTCTGAATTCTAGTCTTCTTGTTGTTACTGATAATCCAAGGTAAGCAATATGAGCTTTTGACCTTTATGGTAGCTAAAATTGATAACCAATTAGCTTGTTCTTATGTAGTTATAGATATAATCATAAAACTCTTCCCATTATTGATTTCTAGCCTTGAAAATAGTTTGAAGATGTTGAGGGATGTCATAAACACTCTAATTAACCTGTCATTGACTTTAGAAAAAAAATAATAAATCATCTACAAAAACCAAACTGTACATCCTAACTCTTTTACATTTACCATGATGTTGTTTTTACCTTATATTGAACCATATTGGTGTGTAGAGGAACTCCATATAATGGATAAATAGATGAAGGGATATGGGATCCCCTTTTCTTGAACATTTACCTTCTTAAAAGATGTTTATTGTTTCTTTATTAATAAGAATTCCATAAGAAGCTGTGACAATACATTGGTCAATATAAATCCTAAATTTTGTAGGGAAGTTCAAGTCATCAAGAGGATGCAAAAGAAAATCTCAACTAATTGAATCATAAACCTTATAAAAGTCAATCTTGATCATACAATATTTTTTCCTTTTGTTCCTATTATATATTCCTTTAGTAGCTTTTGCACCAAGAGCATATCATCAATAATTAATATGCTCTCCAAGATGTAAAAGAAGTAAGAACTCGATTACTGTAAGAAATAAAAAGACAACAAACAGTAATAGACTTGTGGAAATTGACCGTAGAAATTACTGCCAAAAGAAATCTTTTTTTGATTCAAGAAGACAACAAAAAACAATAAAATTATGGAAATTGGCTATAAAAATTACTGCTAGGAAGTTGAGTGGTTGATAGGAACCATCTTGCTACAACATGCATACAAATACATGAAAATTTCAACTATAACAATTTGGATAAAAATTAACAACTTCAAATACTTAGTTTGAGTTATCTAACGAACAAAACATTATTAATTTGAGCCATGAGCTTGTATTAATTAAAGGGAAAAAAGTCTTTTAAATCTCCTAAATTTTGGAATTTGATACATTTATGACTTAACTCCTTTAATTTTCATTTTCATCAAATAAATATCTAAACTTTATTTTTTCATAATTACACCAACTTACCTCATCTTGGTTATAATATGGTCATTTTGAAATAAAAAAAAAAGGTTTAGTCAGAAAAACAAAATGTTTCCTCAGTCAAATAACCACCATCATAATTGTATGCCTAAAACATAAAACCGCATATTAGGAATCCCTAATGCCATAATTCTTAAATTAAAACCAAAAGAGTGATTCTATCATGGTCTCTATTTTCATTATAGATCCCTAATGTAATTGCACGTTCTCTCATATCACTTATTTATTTTTGTTACTTGATGGTAGTGACCCTAAAGTTAACATGTTCACCAAGGTGTTATTTTTTTTCTTTTCAGTTTATTAAACAAAGAATTTATTAAATATTATGATGAATTGAAAATTATGGATGAGATTATTTTGCTTTTAAAATAAGAAATATTTTATCCTTTTGTAATTTGTAGTCCAAAACATGTAACTTATAATGCATGATCTTTTTTTTGTGATTATATTGTCCTAAGGACTCTTTTATGTTTTGATTATGACTAGACTTTTTATGTCTTTCTCTCTTTTTTTTGAAAACTTTATGATTGGATTACTTAGCATTATTTTGAAATGTGGTATTTTTAAAGTGATAAGGACACTTTGATATTAAAACATGCATGATGTGACTGTGAGAAACTCGTGTAGAAATTTTGTTTGTAATTTAGCAAGTCAAAATTAATTTGTTCATAAGACAATAATGTTTATATCATCAGGATGTTGTAAGATTAAACACAAATCAAATTATTGAGTCCTATAATACTCCATCATATCTGGAATGGTGGCTACTAAAAACCCAACATTAGTCCACTTAGGAAACTCATCTCTTAAATCAACTGGATGCTGAAGTTCATAATTAGAGAGCCACCTATCACTTTTCTCATAACTACTAATCATATTAACATTTAAGCACTTTTTAGAAGAACTATGAATTATTAAGAGACTATGAGAAATTTTATTTGAAAATAAACTTGAAAAACATAGAAACACATCAGCAGAAGAAGAAGATAACAATAATATTGTATGTCTCTCAAAAACTCAACTGTTCATTATTTTAATGTGAATACACGAGTAACAGAGAATATAACACAAGTGTATGCCATTTTTACTTTCTTATGCATCACTAATTTTATCGAAACACACAAGCAAAAGTAACCTATAGGGCAAAACGTACTTTTGCTATCATATGTACAAATTAACCACATTAATTAAATGATCTTAATGGTAATTTTCATGTTTCATAGAAATGTATCAACATTAATACTCCTAATGTATTTTGTAAAGAAAATTTTGCTTCATATCTACTTTTTGAAAGGACTTTATTCACCATGGTTAGAACTTGTTCCTTCTTACATACCTTCTTGACAATAACTTCCAATCATTTCTTTTCCTAAACAATCTAGGCATCAATCATCGTCATTAATTGTTTTACTAGTACCCTTATACTTATTGTAAGGATGTTGCATTTGATGGATTATGGAAGGTCCCAAGTGTTTAAAGGAGACCTTAACTCTAGAACCTTGGCAACCATAACATTTCATTTTTGCATCTAACTTTTACTCGTTGCCTTTCCACTCAGAGCATATCACATTGAATAAGAATACATCTTCTTGGATATATCATTGTATAGATATTCCAAAGAAACCTTCAAAAGATGGATCACATCCTCGCCTCTTCTTTGCTTATAGGCTTTATTACTACTACCATTTCCAAATGGGTTGATATCAAAGAACTTTTGGTTAACTATGAAATCAAGATTCACAATTTTATTTTTCTTTTGAAATGAAATAACTCTTGATTTTTGCTAAGTCTTTAAATTTGCCACTAACTTCTTCTCTTCTAGTTTGATGACCTCAGTATCATTCAAAATTTTGCTTTCAATGACCTTTTGACCCATATTGTTAACGTTATCATCATCAATATTCTTGCACATAAGTGTTATTTCATTAACCAAAGCAAGCATGGAAAATTCATCAACCTTTTTCTTCATATTCTCATAATAGTTTCAAATATTTAATAAAAAAACAACTTATTCTTCATTCATATTCTCAACAATTCAATTCCATTTGGATTAAATATGATGTAAACATCTTAAATAAAGTGTATTTTATAACCTTTTTCAACTAAATGACCCAAATTCAAAACATTTTGATCTAAACTTGGTTAAAATAACAAATCAATAATTAACTTAATAATTGAATATGTTTTACCAATAGTTATTCCTTTTCATTTCAATTATATGCAATATTCATTGCCAACTCTCATCCTTGCATGAAAACTATTATTAACGATCTTAAAAATAAACTCATCATAGGCAATATGATATGTGCAACTCAAGTTTATAAGCTACTCTTCTTTGTTATAACTAGACATTACATAGGCTATGAACAAGATCCCTTCTTCTTGTAATAACTTCAACTAAATTTCCTTTATATTTTGGCTTCTTATCCTTGGACTTGTATGTCTTTTCAACATGTCTAAGTTAGTTAAATATCCTGTGATAAAGGATTTTCATATAGATTTTTATGTTATGTTTTAAGATTCCTTTACCCTTGTTAATGTATGAGTTTGACTTTTTTAAGAGTTATTTTAGTTACATTTTAGGTACATGTCAATTTAAGAGGTTAAAGTACAGAAAAGCACAAAAAACATACAATTTACATAAGAGGATAGGACATAAATGGCAACCTATAATAGTGTCACTTATAACCTATTGAAACCATTATTGTACTCTAAAAAGGTGGAGAATAGTGAAGGAAAGATAGAAGAACAAATAGCCCCTTCAATGGCACCATTATACTCTAGTTTAGGTGTTGATGTGAGTCTAAAAACCTGATAATTGATGATTAATTGAACAAAGATTGATTTAGTTACCCAAAGAAATGTGTTAGGGTTCCCTCATAACCTTAAGGGCCATCCAAAACTATAAAAATTATAGGAGAGAACATTAAAAGATTATAGAAGAGAGTAGACAGTGTAGAGAGGGGAGAGTAGTTATAAAAGAGCCATAGGTAGAAAGATGTGAGAGTTGAGTTTTTGTTCTTGTTCCTATTTAGATATTTGTTTTCTTAATGTTAATTTTCTTTTATCTATTTCTATTCATTGAATTAATGAGTTTAGGAATCATAAGAGCATTCAAGATAGATTGAAGAGCGGGATTCAATAGGGATATATAATTATTTCAATTGTATCTTTCTCTCTTGCTTTTATATCTTTTATTGATTTTTTATCTTCATTAATGATTATAAGTTTATTTTTTACATCTTTGATTATATTATTGAATATCTGTGCTTAATGTTCCTTGGCTACGGTCAGATTAGTAGATTGATTAAGTATTATCTTATTTGTCTTCTTTTGTGTTAGAAATCTTTGTTTATTTGAGTGCTTAATCATCTATAATAGACTAACCATTTAAAATAGATTCTTAGATAATTAGGGATTCGAGAAATTTATCTTAGTTAATGAAAAATTTAATAAACAACACAATTTATTCAATGAATGACCAACTTTAATTAATTATAAGGGTCTTAAATTAAAAGAAGATTCTAGTTTTGAACTTCCTAATATTTATGCTTATTAGTCTAAGTTTATTGAATGACTAAATAATGAAATAAAATTATTTAAAAAGGCTCTAATTTAACCATAACTTTTTCTTGCTTTAGAAAAGATGAAACTTCCCTAATTTTATCTTAATTATGAAATCTTATAAGCAATATACCTAAGTTTAAATGATCATATAATTAATAAGCCACTAAAGCATTGGCATGGTGAAGAAAAAACTAACCTATTTAACCTTAGCTATCTTAATTTTGATCTCCTTAATTTGTAACCTTGATCTTTACTTCAATTGAGAATATACCCCACCTTTTTTGTTTTATTCATCCTTTAACTTTGTTTGTTTAAGGTTGATCTTTCATGTAATAGTTTACTAATATCATCAAGAACAAAAGGCATTAGTAGCCACATGTTTTTTTTATCATCAAAACCATACGTTAAAAGCTCACCTAGTCCATCAATTTCATAATTAGGCCTTATATTTCCTAGTAACATGATATGATTATATGTATTTAATAACATCTATAATTTTATGATTATTTTATATGCATAATTTAAATCCCACAATATAACATTATTTTTATATTGTATGATTGATGAATAATTATTATTAAGTTAGGTATATCTCCAATATATTGGATCATATAAAACGATAAGGATAGATAACTATATAGATTTTAACAATTGTCCAATTAAGTCCTTCTACTATTAATAACTTCCTAAGTTATTTAAACTAAAGTAAGAGAATATATTAATAGTACATATGATAGTATAAGTTTCACATTGCCACATGTCCTATTAGCAAACGGATTTAAAATGTCGACATATGGATGCTGTAAGGCCCTCCTTACCATACTTAGGGGTATGCTACAAAGGAAGCACAAAGAAGGATTGTTCTAGTGAATTTATGTCAAATACTGAAGATTAACGACCTTTAGTAAAAGGCATTAACAAAACTATTATGGTCTTGAGAAATCATCATTAATGTTTGAAATTCGAAGAACAACAGCCCTTATCAATGAAGTTGTTATTGTCCTGCCAAGATAGTCATTATGTATCCTCAACAAGTTAGGAGAAAGATGGTTTTATGCAACTTTGCTTGGTTATTTTAATTCTTTTTTAACACTAGATGCAAGGGTGATGTCTCTAGTATATTGTCACGATCTAAAAAGTTATGAATAAGTTGGAATTGGTTGTTAGAAGTAGTTATTTAGACAAAGATAATTTATATATAACTCTTGTTCTAACACATCTAACAAACCTATATATATGTGTATTGTAAGTCTCTTTAAAGAGGTTGTTCTTCATGTTCTATCATTAATAAAGTATATTTATTCCTTTAAATTCCTTATTTCATCTAAATTTATCCGAACACTTTAAAATTCCTATGCATATCATCATATTAGAATAATTGATGTGTTTATATGTATTTGGAAGGCAAATTATTGAGATTGAAAAGATGCTTCTTATGTGCATTACAAGGCAAAAATTACATGATCTAAAAATGTCAAGCAGACCCCTATAACATTTGGTATTAGAGCCATGTTGTGGAAAGAATTTTTCTAGACAAAAATAGTGGTGGGAAAGAAGATAAAGGCATCTAATAGCAATGGATGAATGTCCTAGGAATTTTTTGGTAAAAGGATTTTCATTTTGTGAGAATTTCTTAAGGGTGAGAATGTTGACATTTTGATTATTAACCAAACAAGGTTTTGATAGTTTTTCTTAACAAAAAAAAAATACTAATTCTTAGACAACTCTAAGGAAGAGTGGAAAAGATATTTGGATAATGACAAGAAAGTCAATCTAATAGTGGAAAGCATCACATTCGAAAGTGGGATTTTTGGATCCTTGTGCATGTAATTAAATTTGTTAGGTTAAGGAGAAAATTAAGTTGGCTGAATAAATGGAAAAGTTTTGCAAAGGTGCCCTTAGTTTTTTTTTAAGGCGTGTGAAGCTACAAACAGACTTGTAGCTTCCAAGGATTTATTGTGAAATATTATTGCCAACAGACCGCCAATGTATAGTTAAATCTCAAGGATGAGAATACTTAGATTTGGTTGTTATTATAATATATTTATGATGAGGTTCTCTAAATGAAAAAGAAGACTCATTTAAACAACTTGAAAGCAAGTTAACAAGACTATAACATGACAGATTTTACTTCAATAGGTGGTACATCAATGAGGACATCAATTTTATTTTAGTGGACTAGGTTTGTAAGGCCCTTCTTACCATACTTGACTGTATGCTAAAAAGGAAGCACAAAGAAGGATTGTTATGGTGAATTTGTGTCAAAGTATCAAAGATTAATGGCCCGTGATGAAAGGCATCAATGACGTTGTTATGGTCCTGGGAAACCATTGTTGATGCCCGACATTTAAAGAACAAGGACCTTTATCAATGGCATCGTTGTTGTTCCACCCAAACCACTGTTATACCTCCTAGATAGGCTAGGAGAAAGATGGTTTTTTGCAGCTTGACTTGATTATTTTACATTGTTTTTAACACTAGATGCAAGGGTGATGTATATAGTGTATTGTCACAATCCAGAAAGGTCTAGATAAGTTTGGAATTGGTTGTTAGAAGTAGTTATTTGGACAAAAATAGTTATATGTAACCAATCAAAACTATCTTGTCTTAACTTGTTAGTTTTATCTTGCTCTAACACATGTACGAAACTTATATATATGTTGTAAGTCTCTCTACAAAGGATGTACTTTATGTGTTATCATTAATAAAGTATCTTTATTCCTACAAATTCCTTATTCATCTAAATTTATCCAAACACTTAAAAATTCCTACACATAGGTGTGTTCATAAATGTTTGGAAGGGAAATTTCTGAGATCGAAGAGAGGTTTCTTGGGTGTATTATAGGCTAGAAGGTAGGTGATCTAAGAACATAAATGGACCCCCATAATAGATTCCATATCAATACCATGGTGGCATGGCATGTTCATGTGGTATTTATGAGCAATAAACATGAAAATCTCAAAGAAGAACAAATGATTGACTTACTCGATTAGTTCAATAAGGAAGGGGTTAAGAATTAGGATGTTCTGAAGAGGTAAATGGAGAAGGATCATTTGTAAGAGGTGAAGGATCCACAACTAAGAAAGATTCAATAGGACCAAGTGTAGGCGGTATGGAACTATGAAAATTATTAGATGAACTTACAAATAAATATCAGGAAATAATGGTATAGTATGATTAGAGAAAATTTGTGAAGAAGGTTCACTAACATGGAATTTAGATAGAGTGAAAAATATTTTATATTCCAAAAAAGTTACGTGTCGAGAGATACAAAGTTTTTGAGACAAGGAATCCCAACCCCTGTACCCTTTGTGATCTATGCTATACCATAGGAAGCAGCATAATCCTGCTCATGGCTCTACTTTGGTGTATTCCTGTGGTTGAAGAAGAACAAAGCATGCACTGCTAAAGACTTTGAAAGTATGGTAATCAGAAGTGTGATTGTATATACGTTCATAAGGAGAGATATTACTAATAACGGGAGTAGGAATATGATTGATAGTATAGACACCAATAAGAGCAGCTTCCCCCCAAAAGGTTACTAGATAAAAGGAGTAGATGAGAAGAGCTCGGATAGTATCTAGGATACGTTTATGTTTTCGTTTAACTCTACCATTTTGTTAAGAGGTACCTGAACAAGATCTTCAAATGATAGTTCCATGTTGATCAAAAAAATAGGTGAAAGATTTTTCCTTATATTCCATGGCATTATCAGTACGTAATACTTTTAATTTGTAAGAAAAATAGGTCTGAATCATATTATCAAAACAAGAATAAATAGAAAATAATTTAGATCAATTACGCAGAAGATAAATCCAAGTATATCTGGAGAAATCATCAACAAAGATCACATAATATCGTAAGCAACCTATAGTATCATTTGGTACTGGTCCCTAAATATTAGAGTGAATTAAATCAAAAGGTGCTAAAGAAATTGATTCATTATTAAGAAAAGGTCAATTGTGTCCTTTGGAAAGTTGACATAAAGTACAATCAAAATGTTCAAACTTAACTGGACCTAAGGAACCGCTAGATATCAAAGAACCAAGTCTAATATTGGAAAGATGACTAAGGCGAAAGTGCCAAATATGAGATGTAAAAGCATCAACAATAAGTTTGGATGGAAGATTTAGAGAGGTAAGTTCAAACAATCGTTCAACCTTACACCCTGTCGCAATTATCTCGCCCGTCTATAGATCCTGCACAATGCTATGACTCGAAATAGATATGTTAACACCGAGTTCACATAATTGACAGAAAGAAATGAGATTTAAAGACAATTTATGATAAGAAATGTATTTGGCAAGACTAACTTAGATGTTTAAGTAGTGCATATACTTTAGACGGTCATAGTATAATTATTAGCAATATGAACAAGATTTGGTGTAGTAGGTGTATGAGAAGAGGTAAAAATAGAAGAATCAGAAGTCATGTGATTGCAACAAGTATAATCAAAATACCATGAGGTAGATGTACCTGATGTGACAGATAGGGCAGGAGATGAGATAGTACCATAACCTAGTTAAAGTTGTTGAAGAAAAGCTTGAAGGTCTTTCAAGGAGAATTTAGGAGATGTAGGTGTATTCTCTATTATACCTTCAATGGCAACAGTGGGGGTAGTAGATGGAGGGGACTTAGAAGAGTTACCTTGCTTGAGACATTTGCTACATTTTGAGATGTGGTGACTAGTGTTTTTACAGTAGTTGCAAAATACCTTCTTATTGGTTGAGTTATGAGAGGTAGAAGATGATATTTAAGTGGCAAGAACAACATAAGGAGATGGAACACATTTCTCCATTTGAAGGGTGTTTAGTCGATTCTCTTCCATAATTAATTCTGTAATGATGGTACCCAGACTTGGTAAAGATCATCGATGAAGAAGTGAGCTCTAAATGGACTCAAACTCATCTATAAGAGTCATTAATAAATGCCATTTATGCTTTCGATCCCGAAGATTAGCATAAACAACAATAGCTTGAGCTTTAGGCTAAGTAGGGTCTCCAAGTGCCAATTAATCCCAAAGCTCTTGTAATTTAGATACATAACTATGGATAGTTTGTCCAAGTTGTTGTTACATGCAATGAAGTCATCTATAAAGTTAAAATTGATTGATATCATCAGATATAGAATATCGATCTTTCAAAAAATCCCATACCTATTTATCTGTGCCAAACCGTCGAAAATCAATTTTAATTATTTTAGCACAGGTATTACGAAACCACGTTAGAATCCCAAGATACTAGATGTTCCACAAAGGCATCTTCATCTTCATTTTCTCTTTATGTAGGTTTAGGTATCTCTCCGGTAACAATGTGCCAAAGAAGTCTTCCTTTGAGAAAACTACACATTTCCTCATACCATAAATCATAGTTGGTTCCATCAAAGATAACATTTATTAGTTGAGGAATGTATTGATGAAGTTTGAAAGTATCCATGGTTTACAAGAGAGGAAAAGATCTTAACAAATTCTTGAAAAAAAGTGAAAAATAATAAACCAATCTTCAGAACTAGAATTTGATAAATTTGACCCCAAAAATGAATTTAGAACACTTTCAAACCTTAGGAATCGGTATGGATTACTAAAAAATCAATAAGAAAACAAGTAAACCGGTCAGTCAAAGGTTGGTCAAATCAAACCAAACCGAACTGAACTGATCTGGTTAGACCAATACTGACGTGGCGTGGGTCTTAGTGCTGACATGGCATAGGTCCCTTTACTGACATGGCGTAAGCCCTACTTGAAATGGACTAATAATCTTTAAACACATGGTCTAGTAGAATGTTGACATATGGCGCTCATAAGACAACCCACCGTAGTCTTCTTCTTCCTGGAGTTGCCTGCGTCTTTTGGCTTGGTTTTTGTTCTACTATTCACAAAACTTATGAGGCGTGTGCAAGAGCGTGAAGGGGTATTTGGAGTTGGTTTTGGCATCATTGTGATCATCGCAAGGAGTAGAAGAGTTTGGTATATACCAAATGCTACTTAAGCAATAAGAAAAAAAAAATCTCCAAAATGCGTTAAACCAGATGACTAGAAAAAAAGAGAGAGGAAAAACTTCCATATTTCACATAAGGGGATCTGATACCATATAAAGAGAGAGAGGAAAAAACTGAGAAAGAAGACTATTCGTATTTTTGTGTGTCTAAACCATTACACAAGAGGAGTATTTATACATGAAAATAGTTATAATCAAGGCTAAATATATGCTACAGTTACAATCATATTCTAATGTTACAATCA
>JAOXYD010028565.1:0-14255 GCA_028565735.1 Pinacopodium congolense | reverse complement strand
TCAAGATCTAATTCATACAAACCATTTGTAAGCAAACCAGATCCATAATAAACATCATCTTTATAAAAAGAACAACTGTTATTCTTAATAATAAAGGTAAATTCGTTCATGTCCAAACATGAAATAGAAATAATGGCCCGAATCAACCTGACCCGAACCCGACCTAAACCCGAATTGGTGTTAACCCGAAATGACCTAACCTGACCCACCCGATTGACATCCCTATACTCAGTGTTGCAATATCAAGAATTAGTTCAATAGACATGAATTGGTAAAGCTTTACCCAGAGGATCTTGGCTTATATGTGAAAAAAAGTTATGGATGACTCTACAGATGTCCGTGTCGTATTTGTTGTTGGTCCATTTGAAGGGTTATTGTCATCAGATCTGAACAACCCATTGTATCTTGACTGTGACGTGGACTAGTGTGTGAAATGTCGCTTCTTTGATCCATTGTATAATATGTAAATTGAAATGGCCTTTTCCTCTGCTTTTGCTAAAATTTGTATATGTTACGATCTATGATTCTTGCCTGTCATTTGATTTCTAAACGTAACTTTAGTTACTAAATACAGAATTGTCGAGATCCAAAAAAGACATTGGTGGAGAGTCCATGGAGCTGCTAATCATTCTTTTATCATTGTCCTGAATAGCAATTGCCTTGCAGATGTTTTGATCCAATATCCCCTACGGTCAGTAATTATCACGTGTTTGAATAGTGCCGATTTGGTTTTTTTTTTTAAATCAAAATGAAAAATGTGTGTTGGCAAGGATATTGGAATGAGGTGGCTGGCATTGGTTGTAATTTTATTAACCATCAGACACTTAATAATTAAAGTTGTCCACCATGTATTAAAGAACATGAAAAGCATTCAATCGCATATTTATTGATTGTAGTTTTCCCAAATGGATGAAAGTGTGGACTTCTTGTTTGAGAATGGTTATATGGAACACCCCCTCCTTTTTATATGTGACTCATTCTACTAGTGCAAATAGAATAAATTAATTAAATTTGGTTGAGTCATTTTCATTAAATGCAAACAAATGTTAGTTAGAAACCATTAGCTCGCCTCGGGACTAACATAATTTCTGTTCATACGCAATTGATTCTTAATGTGCAGGTTAGAAATATTTGAATTAGGCATTACATTGGTTACCTCTTTGGTTTTAAATAAAAAACCAAAGACTTTGATTCACAAGTAATCCGGATTATAAAACTAAAGATATAAAAGATGGATTGTAGAAACATTATGACCATCACTAAATATAAGATCATTTAACACATTGTAGAATTTTAGGAATGATTGCTAACATACTGCCTTTGTTTGAATGGTAGGACAAAAGTGTTTTTATCTTTATAGACATATGAAGAGTTGAAAACATTACTAGTTGTCCTTAACAACCATCACGCTACATTTATATGACCATCAATGGGTTGTGATGTTTTGGTTAGTTTGGTTGAAGAAGCAGAACCCGATTTTTTGATACAATAGGGTTATGTCGATTAAGTTCTTTAATGAAATTAGGATAGTTAGCCCAAGGACAATCTTACGCTTATGATATATTTGGAAAATAGAATAAGAGCAATGTAATAAATACGTTTGTATAACATAATAGTATGGAGTTAGTCCTAATATTAATGCAGCTCAGATGGTCATCTTTCTCGCTATTGCGTTGAAGTTGAGACCCCTATGTAACATACATGTAAAAATGGCACAAGTGAGTATTTGTGAACAAGGGAAGTTAAAAAAAAATGACATGAGATTGGTGTGATCATTAAACAAAACACTATGACTTTTTATATACAAACATATATTATAACATGAACATTGCGACGTCTTCTTCTCATAATCCCTTCAACTTTGCACCTTAATCTACGTGAATTCGACCTTCCACGTCATCTGTTGATATGGGGGGTCAAGAATGTCATTATCATCCCCCTTACCCCCTTTTCATGTACTTAGATCTTGTAGTTTTACGCAACCCATTCCAACATCTAATATCAATGTTGCTTTTGATCTTTGTAATATATTACGAAAATACTTAAACTTAGAATTCATGTTCGTAGCATATTGGATAACATCATAAAACGCTATCTCTAATTTAGTTGTTTGTCGAATCTTAATATCTTCAATTTCCTCCATGTCGCCAACCATAATTTTAGAATGCATTCTAGGTATGTCTTTCCTCCATCTTTGTAGTAGAAGCAATTTTTATATTGTGTAAAATGTCTATCTTATCTGTACCTTGAACAAATGCTTGTATACTATGCCCTTGACCTTAAATAATTTGCATCCACACTCTACAAGCATGCGGGACTCAGAAATTTCCACGGTGTACTTCCCTATAATATCTTCCTCCCTCCCCATCTCTTGAACCTCATACTTATAAGCCAGGTTATCTATCTCAATAATATCATAATACATGACACCCACTTTTAGAATACCTTCTTGATGACAAACCAGATCATGAGTGGTACATTATGAATTGATGAATAATAGTCTACCTAAACCTCCTTCCCAAATTTCTTTTTGATGACTTTTTCATATTGGTCATCAAATTGAGTTAGACTTGTCCTCAAATGAACATATCCGTCAAAAAATGCATTCATACCTTCACTTCTCTATGTTGCCAACATGCCTACCCAGAAGTTATCTTTAACATATGTGGAGGCCTAGTTAAGACCCCTGTCATATAACGATTTAAGCCATGTATTATTGATGAGATTGGAATCACACATCATCTTACTCCATTATTGACCAAATTTTACACCACTGTTGCAGTCGAACATTGTTGACATGAAGTAGTCCTTGAATATCTTGTAAGCCTTGTAAACAGCAAAATTTTCAAGGAATTTTTTTATTATATACTAAAGACATAACATATGCCTTGCACTATGAAACATTGTCCTGATGGCATTTCTGATATTCATACTCTCATCTATTATAAGTGCTTCTGGGGCGATTCCATTCATACATGCCATCCATATTTGAAAGAGCCAATAGAGGGAGCCTGTTGTTTCATCACCTAGCAGTCCACATCCCAATAATAGTGATTGTCAGTGGTGATTAACACCAAAAAACGGAGCAAAAGGCATGTTGTATTTACTAACTAGGTAAGTTGTATCAAATGTTATAATGTCCCCAACTTCTTAAAACGCAACCCGACTCCTAGCATATGCCCAAAGCACATTTCATAAATGACTTCTATCATTGCAAATAAAAATAGTTGATCATATGCTTTAAATTTCATGGGCATCTTTTAAACAATTCAACATCTTCATCTACTATCATGTCAAGACGAATAATGTCTAGATAGTTCTGACAATCTTTTCTTAGAAAAGGAATATTTTCATAACAGTCATAACTTGTGATAACATAATGGATATTTGTGCATAGTCTAATCTCACATCTATCACTAAATTGTAGCCTTTGTTGAATACTTATTGTTAGGTCATGATGTTGGGGCATGTATCGAGTGTCATTTGGTTAAAGTGTATAGTTGTGGTTATCAACCATATAAACAATTTGTCAACCTCCTTGTATTGCCAAACATGATAACGCAACTTCACAATCAATTCTAACAAATAATCTTGACTTAAGAACATTTAATACTTTAGGCTTGTGTACTTAACCCCTGTGGCAAACAATTCTCCTACTAGTGAAATACCCATTCTTATCTTTTTTGCCCCCTCAAATTGCAACCTCAAAACCGCATACCTTTCCATATTGCATGTAAGCTTAAAAAATAGATTCCCAACTTGGTATAATCATCCTAACATGTAGATTAATATCAATAATTTCTGATTGCGGTGGATGATGGCCTATATTCTCATATCTGATACATGAACTAATGCCATTGCTATTCGTTTCGATAGTAAGACACTTGACAAAAGATCATAACACTTTGTCATTTTTACATAATGAACTCAACATGCTTTAATTTCAAAAGAGCATAGACATTAATATTTAATAGCATAATAACAAAGGGCATAACGCTTTTCTGGTAAAAAAATAAAAACAAATGTAACAAAAGATAGTGGTCATGAACAAGATTGTTAGGTTAATAGTTAAGGGGTCGTTTGATATAGCTTCTGGTTTTGGTTTTTAGTTGTTGTTGTTAGTTGTTGTTTTTTATTGCAGTTTTTAGTTTTTATGTCTGGTTGCTGTTTTTTTTTGTTGTTTTTTACTTTTGTTTTTATTCGCTATTGTTGATTATCAATACTTTAAATTTTGGTTTTTGCATTACGTGTATGTGGGTTATTGTAAACGATGTATATAATTATATGAAGAAATTGAGATACGAAGATATAAAAATGAATTTTTTTCATTTTTATTGCCCGATGTAGATCAGATATTTAAAATGTACATCAATAAAATGCTGAAAATTGTATAGAATTCCTTTTAATAAAGCATGAAAATTTAGAATTCACAATTCTTATACAACATTGCTATGTTACTTTAAAAAACCTATAATATGTTTAGAAAATATATATATGTAATATGAACAATTAACGATATTTGTATTTATTTTATTCAAATTATCATCAGATTGGTGATATATTATTGAGACATAACATAATAAATAAATATCGTTTAATTAATTATACGTGATTATAGTATACATTCAAGTTTGGTTCCATATATTAATCAATGGAAAATTAGTCAAATTAACAAAATTATATGGTTCATTAAATTAATTTACATATATGGCAAGTGAAAACAGTTTAATAAAATTACATATACATGAAGTTAGGAAGTTTAATAAGGTTACATGTCCCACTGGTTACATAAACATGACAATGACAAATTAAGAGTGGTTACGGACATAATCACGCCACATTTGTGCAGCAATTTCATCTCGTATTTGAGATGCAGCCCGTTGTTGTATAAGAGTTTAATTGTACTCTCCTGGTGCAAAAGGTCCTTCATTTATAATTTGATACTGTTGGTTGACATGTGAGGTAGAATCATCGAATAATGTATCAACGTGGGCATGATTCCTAATAAAGTTATAAATAACACAACAAGCGATGACAATGAATTTTTGCTTATTCATGCTGTATTTAGACATATTGGACAGTATAGTAAATTTTTCTTTCAAAACATCGAAACATCTTTTGATGACATTGCGCAGCGATGAATGCCTGAAGTTAAACAATTCTTATGACCCCTCATGGTCATCCTCGATGCCAAAAATCTTACAAATGATATCGTTGACTATGATAGGGTGTTAAAAACCTAGGTAAGTTCGTGTATCCAAAGTAGACCACATAAAACTTACCTAAACATGTTAATGTACATAATGCCAATCTATCAAACATTAGATCAATTAAACCAACCAATAATGTAATTAATGAATGTAATACCTTCTGGAGGCATTGGAAATTGCATCCTTGGATTTGTGATTGTTTTAAAAAGAATTCGGGAGTGATTAGCAGTACCTTCCCACACTGCCAGCACATATGTGAAACGCATGTTGAATGAGCAATAACACACAATGTTTTGTGATGGCTCAATTCTTTTACCTTTATATGGTATATGCTTGTCTAGAGGAACATGTGCATATATATGTGTCTCATCTATTGCTCCGACACAATCCTACAAAATGAAAGATTATGTACAATTACCAAAAATGACAGTAACGAACAACTTTAAATGTCGACAATAAGTTAACATATACCTGGAAAAATGGAAATTACATGGGAGCCTCTTCAATCTCTTTCGATGTTTGGTCAAATAATGGCAAAATAATTAATTTTTTGGCGAGTCAATTAATTGCACGTAAGACATGTCGAAAGTGCGTGGAAATCATCCACGTGAAATGTTGAAAATGCTCTGCATTAATTCTAGTTGTTTGATTATGATCGACTATCATTTAGAAAATTGCTACTTGTTATTGGATAGTCATATTCTTTATTGGCTTCAATCCTCCATACGTTGTTAACTTATTACATAGATTCAGGAAAACTGTATTAAGCATTCTTAAATTCTTGTAAATACGGACTGGATTACCATGTAGAAGTTCCAAAACCCAATCATAGCCATTAAGTGATGATGTCCGACATGATTGTTTTCCTAGACAAAAAGCATCTTCATTGCTAATCATCATGACTGCTGATAAGTTGTCATCGTTAGAAAGAAGAGGTGAATCTAAATCTGTACTCATTTATTTACAACGATAAAACATGATATTGATAATCTACAGTGGTATGCAAAGGTTCATCGTATGTAATTCAATCATCATACATGTAATTATAATAAACCTATGCTACATCCGAATACCAAATAAATAGATCAAACATACATCATATGCATTCATTCTTAGAAAACAAACATCTAAACCACTCGTTAATACCAACCAAACGAGTACCACAACAACCAAACAACGATATAATGTTTCATCAATTAAACAAAGACAATTATATCTGAAAACTACAACAAGAATACATAAAAAAAACCCAAATGTTTAGTATTGTCTCAACAAGACACATATGATGCATAACTTCTCCTTCCAAGTACTCGAACAAGCACTCAACATCTATAATTTCAAATTTTCAATAAAATGTATCTTCCGATAGTCCGACATCTTAAGGAATGCATCCTGCATTCCTAGATGGTCACAAAAAAACTGCAATACTTTGGTAAATTGCGTATTATCCACACCGAGCCCCTCTAGCACCTCCATCAGTTGCATAAAGTCCTAATAGTCTTGCATTCTTGCAGTATCAGGACCATTGGTTCCAACTAAACATGTTGAAGCTGCCATCCTTTTCTCATACAGTTCGAGATTCTTCCTCGAATTCTCTATTATTGATTTCACCATGTCTTCAAGTAATGACGCCCTCTTGTTCTTGCCCTTCTTCTTAATGGAAGACTTCCTTTTCCGTTTGAATGGACTATCAACTTCTTCCACCATGTTATTAGATAATTTCTCTTCTTCATCACCATTCCTACGGGTTGTATCATCACTAAATGAGGATGTTTTGGTTTACAGATACGCGTGTAAGCCTGTTGCGGTGGTATCCCTAAAAATAATATATAAGTCCTGATATTCCTTACAACCCTTTTTTTTTAAACTTATGAGCCATTTCGTGCACTTGAAACCAAAGGACATATTTAAGTTGAAAAGGCAAAGAGTTCAATATTTGTATTAAAAACCATATTTTACATACCTTGAACAAGTTCTCCTAATATTCATCTTCTGTTGTCAATTCCCCGATAATTGAGTTGTATTCAATACCAATTTCGCCAATAAGATTCTTAAAATTGTTTGTACGCGCTCGTAAACCATTATACTTATTCTTCAATTGTATATGGGAATAGTCCTTCCCATATTTCATTTTCAAGACAGTTTTGATATTTTTTCAATCACTTTTCGAAAAAGTGGTTGTCATGCTATTCCCTTTTTTGACTTCCTTCACTATAAGTTCAATCAAATGTAGTTCAATTTGATCATTTTACATCCCATCTTTCTCACTTATATCAACACAATCAGTAGAATTATTGACATTGTTATGATCTTCCATCTATATAAATATATGCAAGTAGTTAACCACATGATATCGAAGCCATTCTTTTATGTAAACCAATCAGTCATCATAACATTTTGACAAATAGCACACATACTTGTTGCAAGTATTACTTCCACATCCTAAAACCAAGTTCATTCTCAATGTTCCATGTAATTCAAAAATTCAGGTTTAATATGCAACTTATCAAGATTAAACACTGGTTTTCAAAGCTAATTATGGTTAACTACACAAGGAACATGAAGCAACTACCAACCACAATTGCAAAGCAACATGAATCAAAGCAACCATATGCATATACACTGATTCTCCCTAAACACATAAAGAACAACTCCCACATCTAGAAAAAAAAATCATATGCGGAACTCCCTAAACACACAATTCTAAACAGCATAACCATTGACTCAAATCAATTTTTCAAAGTAAGAAGTGACTCCATGGCAACCAATTTAACACCACATCTGAAAACCAAACAACACATATTAACTCAATTTTGTTTGTAAACCTCTACAACAGTGTTGGTGTCTATACAACTGTGTTGGTGTTGGAAGCTGGCGTCAGTGGTCTTTGTGGCTTCGGTAGCTAGACTCACCGATGGTGGGGTGACCACTAGAGCTGGTAGGGTGTCAGCCTGGTAGGGCATCGAGCTGGTGAGGTGTCGGTTTGGTAGGGCGTCGGGCTAGTAGGGCGTCACTCTAGCTGATGTCTTTAGGCTGCGACGGGTTAAAGACGTATCAGCTCTGCAACTCATCTATTACCACTGTAACTAGTGCGGGTCTCCCTAGATCTGGATGGGGACGAATCAGGCCTCTGCAACGATGCTACAGACGACATGATTGTGGAATGGGTTGCTTGTCGACTTCGATAGACTACACTATAAAAGGTGGCAGTGCCGATTGAGTTATCGTCGATAGGGGGTGATGGGCTGTATGATATAGGCAAGGCTATTTTTGTTTTTGATAAAACAGTAGAGATGTTTGGTAGCTATTTTTTAGGGTCTATTGTTTTTATGTCTCAGTATCACAATGATAATGCAAAACGATACCAAACGCAGTTTCTTGCTTTGGTTTTTATGCTTATGAAAATAGCAACAGCAAACCACATTTCACAGTCATATCAAACATACCCTTAGTTAACACATTTCAATATCAAAATAAATCCAAAGTCATGGACAAATTTGTAGGTAAAAGATAATAACCATTCTTATTATTTATTCGATTCCTCAAAACCCCCTATCATTTGATATTCTTCAAAAAAAGTACTCATATTTTGTTAGATGAATATGTAAACCCCTTAAAAACTTTATGAAATGAACATGTGACATAACTTTAAGCATGGCATGTTTATATTATATTAAAAAAAGTTTTTTTAAAAAAAGAAAACTAGGAGATATGAATAATAATTTTAAAAATTATGATTGCATTTTTATTAAAATATTAAACTATATAAGTTTTTGATTAATCAAGCAAACAATGGAAGTGATCCATGTTTTTCACCAAATAAATAAAAATTGAATATGCATTAAAGGCCAATACATTCCAAACTAGAGACTTAAATTCAAAGATAAAGAAAAAATATATAAACATTTATTAAAGAAAATCATTTCCAAGGACTAATTTTTAATACAAACACAACAAACAAGCATGTCTCAAGGGGCTACATGTTCCATTATGTTTAATAAATTAATAGATTATCACCACTTTTATTGGATAATATAAAATTAATTTTGCTTAAGTGATCACAAGATTGCAATATTACTTTGAAATTTTCCTTAACTATGGCTCGAGCATCCTTTTTTTATCAAACTTTAAGTCTTAAACTTAATAATCTTATGGTTGTCTATATATATATATATATATATTGATATGTAAAGATAAATTTTATTAATCGAAGGGCAAATTATAAATAAAAATGCATAACTATAGTCAATTTTACAATTATGACCAAAAGTTTAAAATGTGTTAAGCAAATGCTAGATGTTTTATTTTTTAGCAAAGATAACCTAGTTTTAACGTAATAATTAATGAAGTTAACGAGGCTAATACGTCAACAAGCAATTTAACACTTATCTTTCACATGGACAGTATAAGTGTAAATATATAAAATTTTACATAAATTTTAAATTTAAGATAATCATTTTAAGTAATTTATTACTGAAAAAACCAAAACCCTAATGCTAAAGTTAACATCCTCTCCTTCTATCGAACACCCACCGTCTCTCACTTCAGCTATTTGGTGATGCTCTATATTTTACCTATTATAGGCAACAAGGAGTGTGTTGATACTACAATTAGGCATTTTGGTTACTTATAAGGCTATAATATGTAAAGAATTTTATGTACAGTCTGGGCTGGTAACATTAAAGTTGTATAAGTTTCTTAAAAGGTTTGGTGGTAATGAGGATTCCTTATAGTTGAGTTATCGAAGGACTCTTGGGTCATTGCTAGAGGATGTAGAGGAGTCTCTAGGCTCAATTGTTAGGGATATTAAGGACTCGCATGATTCGAAAAAGGGTGGTTTATCCCTATTTGTATGTTTAAATATCTAATTTGTGTTCCTTTTGATTTACATGTAGATTTGACCTTAGAACACAAATATAAAGTGAAAATACCAAGTTTGGAAGTTATTTGGAACAAAATTGTAATTAGAAGAGATGTGGAATCAATTTAAGGACTTTGAGCATCATTTCATGAAATTCCACACCAAACTTCAAGGTTATATAACAAGCTATAAAGGATGCATCAAGAAAATAATAAGACAAGCTCAGTTTAATACTAGATTTTGTGCAAGTGATTTTGGCAATACATTAAATACACTTTAAGAGCTCAGATCATTTTAAAATTTTATGGGGTGTAAGAACATCATGTAAAGAATCTACATATCAAATTTCATGGCTATTAGAGGTTTACAGAAGGACCTAGAGTAAAAAAGGTGAAGAGGGTAGAAGTTGTCAATTTTTGGGACTTAAATGAAATTTGTAAAATAATGTCGTTTTCGTAATTTTTAGGGGCAAACTTGATCAAATTGCTCCCAAAATGATCTAAATCCTAGATAGGACCTATAAAAGGTAAAAGATGGAGTAAATTCATTACTTTTGGCTCCCACTTAGGCAGCCTTTTATCTTCCTTGTATTTTCTTTAGATTTTGGTGTATTTTTATTATTCTTTTCATCTCTTTTCATTTTAAAATTTTAAGTGTTGAATCTTGGTTTTCTTTGTATTTCTACTATTGTCTTTCTATTTTTTATCCAATTTAGATTATTATTTCATTTGGGTTTCGTTAAATATGTGTAGAAAATACTTGGTTTTCATTAACAAAATTTGTTTCTTTAATTTTCAAGCCTTATTTCTCTGATTTTTTTTATGATTTCTACATTTCTTTTCTATTTTTCCTTTAATTTCATATTGTGTTTAGTGATATTTTTCTCATTATGGTAGCTTAGTTTTCATATGGGTTTAAAGATATTTGATGGATTCATGAATGATAATTGTGAGAATTTAGTTTTCTTATAGATTTGAAGATATTTGATGGATTCATGGATCATAATTGTGAGAATTGATTGGGTCTTTAATAGACATTATGATTTATATTAGGGTTTAATTGGAATTTAGAACTAATGCCATGAATTAGGAATTAATTTATAGCATTGGCCATTCTAGGTGTAATTTCTAGCTCAATTGCTAGGATTTAGCTTTTGATCCATAATTGTCATTAGCGAAATCTACAAGTAGCAATAGTTTAATTGATTTTGTAGGTAAACTTAGTCAGTTAGTCTGGTATTTCAATTCTCTAAGTTACATAGTCTAAGCTTGTGTGATTATAGCTTAGGATAATCATTCTTTAATGTGTTAATGCTACTACGTCACTATATTTAGAGAGCTTATTCTAGTTCATCATATAGTTAGGGATATTTTTAAAGCTTGTTAGACTTATTTAAAATAGGAGGAACTTAAGATGAAAGAGCTTATTTACATCTATAAGCTAGCATCTCAGGCACATCATAATTAATATATTTTTAATGATTGATTATAATTCATGTGTCCAAAAAATATCTATTGTCCATCTTTTTGTTATTGCTACTTGTTTCTTGTCTTTCGCTTTGTTTTTGATATTTGTCTTTTCCTCTTTTTTTTAGTTCCTTCATATTTAGGGGTTTTTTTTATTTTGTTTTTCTTTTGCGCAACAATTGAAATAGCTAAAAAACCACTACCAATTCTTTGTGTGATCTACCCTAACTTGTTCTATTACATAGTAGGTTTAGCTAGGTATTTTATTATTTAGTAAGTAAGAGACAACTCGACTGGTAGTGGTGATGTTATGGAGGATTTAAATAGATTGATTGTCATACCTGAAAATTTTCCATTTGTTAACGAGTATGCAAATCATATGGGCATTGGTTGCTACAATCCCTTGTCAAGAAAGGAGTGGACTTTCCATACATTTTAGATTCTAAGACAATTGACAAGGGCATAAACCATGATCAAATTACAAGAGAAGATCAATGAGGAGTGGAAGAAGAAAGAGAAAAGAGGGTTCATTGAGTTACTTAAGGAAGTACAAATGATGGAGAAATTGGGGCAAATTCTAATTGAATTTGCTAATTGTTTTCACTTTTTGAGGGAGGCTAAGAAGTTGGAAGATGCAGCAGCATAAGTGGCGGAGTTGTCGAATATTTACATTAGAATGGAAGAAGGATTGGTGCTTGAATTGTTAGAACATGCTAGTAAATTTTATCAGCCACTGGTTTAAAGACTGTATCTGAATTTTTAGGGCATGTTTAGTTTTATTTCGCTTTTGTTTTTCATGTTTTTTTTTTTAAACACAAAAATCGGAAAAAAAAAACCAGCACAGAAACAAAAAAAACAACACATTAATACAACATAGAAACAAAAAAAAGCACAGAAATATAAAAAAACACATAAAAAACCAATACAAACACATAAAAACCACAATTAAAAACCACTACCAACAACCCAACTTAACATGTCCTTAAGTTTTAGAGATTGTTTTCATTTTGTGCATAATAGAGTAAGGCTAAAGATATATTGGGTGATTTCATGATTCTTGGTATAAATTGTTTATTTCTATATGAACAAAGGCAATGTCGAACCAAGATCATGGTTTTACATAAAAAGACTTTTCTTCTTTGATTAGATTTATAAGACCATTCACCAAAATTTTGTGCCTAATCATGCTCATATATTTGCAAATTCTACTTCTTCTTATCTTGCCTTGAAAATTCTGGTGAACTATAGATACTTTTCATAAATCATAAATGAAGTTAATTCCTTTTCACGGAGGAATTAGAGATGGATCTCAATTGTGCTTTATTATACTTGGTCTTTGATACATTGGTTGTAGCAACCAAATCCACAATGGTTGACGATTTGGACATGACTATAAGTCCAATATAAGCTTAGGACCCTTACCATGTAATGTTATTTAGTTTTTATCAATCTTCCAACTATTGCCTACTTTCATTATAAAGCATCTAGTTTTTCTAGGCCTTATTTATTTTCCATTAAAGTACAGTGAACTTTATTTTGGTCTTGAGGAAAAAACTTTATACTGGACAAAACAAGCTTATGCAACGAGAGGGAGAAGCAAATAGGTGAAGCAAAAGGGAAAAACAATTTGTCAAGCAATGGGTGTTAGGTGGAATGAGAAGATGTGGAAGCTAACATTAGGCTTTTTATTGTTTTTTTAATAATTAAATTACTTAAAATTATTATTTTAAATTTAAAATTTATGTAAAATTTTAGATATTTACACATCTACTATTAAAGACAGGTGTTAAATTGTTTGTTGACTCATCAACTATGTTAGCCCTATTCACTGTTCTGTCAAAACTAGGCTATTTTTGCTTAAAAAAATAAAATATTTAGCATTTAATGGCCACAATTTAAAGTTTTGGTTAAAATTACAAAATTGACTAAAGTTTTAGATTTTTTAATAATTTTCCCTAAATTGAATTACATATGAATAAAGGAAATAGATATTTATAAAGACAACAAGCATTAAACTTTTAATTTATATATCCCTAATGAGTGTATGGATGGGGCCTTAGTTAATCCAATAAAATTCACCAATCTTCTTTAATTCTCCTTATTTGAGGCTTATACAAGAAGTCTAATTATTCAAAAGAAGTAAGTGTAATCAAAATAGGATTTAACCATACGAAGAAGTAGAACCCTAATCAAATACTAACTAAATTACCAAGTAGATGATAGATTCAATTATCCCAAGAATGGTCGGAGTCCAACTATATATCAAAGAATGAATTTGCCTATAAAAGGCATAAACCAATTGTAAATTTTCATAACTACAATCATTAATCACAATTAGTGATTTTTTTTACATATTTAAAACTTTTCAACTTTACTAACTTGAGCATTGGAGAATTAAAAATAAGGGATAATAGTTACAAAGGTGATCAACCTTTTAGAATTTTTTCAGTTGAGTGATCAAACTTTTAAAATTTTCAATTGAGTGATTAATGTTTAAAAAGTTAATCAGTTGAGTGAAAAAGGTTGACACCATTAGTCAACCCGACCTGACAATCCAGCCCAGTCCAACCCATTCTACCATTTTTACCTCTTCTGATTAATTTTTTAAACGTTAATCACTCAACTGAAAAATTTTCAAAACTTAGTTACTTAATTGAAAAAATATGAAAATGTTAGATTAATAACCTATTTTGAAATTTTTAATAGAGATTCATTTTA
>JAOXYD010028554.1:0-14257 GCA_028565735.1 Pinacopodium congolense | reverse complement strand
TGCCATAGGGCTAACAGTACCTTCAACGACACAGCCTTGGATGTTGGGAACATTTTCACCAAAGTGGTCCTCCAAACTATGGAACATCTTAGCTTAAACATTGAGGAGAGGTATTAGTCTCTACTGTCTATCTAGTTTTTTTTTCTAAAAGTTTTATTTGCAAGTGTTGGTCCTAGTTCAAGTCTGGCTAATTTACTTGGAACTCAAAAGATGTGTCTGTCTAGTATGGCATTCGTAGATTTCAATGACATATAACTAACTCGGGTAGCTCAATAGGGGGATGTTCTGTATAGTCCACATGGAATTTTTGTGAATTACTTCAATAAGAAGAGTAAGATGGCCAAGAGAACCATTCCTGTTGCTAATATAGGTGACACATCATCCTTAAATAACTCCTCTAAGGTTTAACTTATACTTGGCTTCCCTTTAAAGCCAAAGTTTTTTAGCACATGGAAGACCTTTTAAATTTTTAGAGAAGAAGGAGAGCAAAAACCAATTCAAAAACCTCTGTCTAAGGCCCACTCAAGGTTAAACCAAAGAAGCTTTCTTCTTAGTTGTTTTGGTTAGCATGTGCTTTTTTCCAGTGCTAGTGGTCTTCATTTTGTTTTCACTTGATTGAATTAAGAGGTTTTATTGGTATAGTGGGTTTCATTTACTATAATAAGGGATTCTGTATCTAGTGTCCTCTTAGTCTTCTTCTTGGAATTTTTTGAATCTTTGAGGATGTGCTTGTTTCTTTAGTTGCTTTTGATCTTTATTTATTTTGCTTGTAGATGGATGCCTCCTGCACTAAGGTTGGCTCCTCCTTTTGATTAGTTTTCGATTACCTATTGTGTTTAGGCATGTTGTTTTTTTGTTTTTTTGTGAGACTTTATGCTTTTGGGCAGTCTCTTGTTTGTGTATATAAATCTTTCTTTTAATGAATCAAATTTTCTGATTTATCAAAAAAAAAGATCATTTTAAGCTAATACATTCAAATAATCACTATTAGATTCACAATAACTCAAGTACGGAAAATTTTAAAGTTTCCCTACCCCTAACTTAAATTAGACATTTTCCTCAATGTCATAAAACAATGAAAGCAATAAAGAGGAACAATGAAAACAATAAAGAGGATTGAACATGAGTACTCCTCTAAATGAAGTGATCCATAGAATCCTTGATGGAGAGATAGCAACTCTTACTTTTGGCTCCAATAAAACAAACACAGAAAA
Organism: Pinacopodium congolense; assembly: GCA_028565735.1. Classification (NCBI taxonomy): domain Eukaryota; kingdom Viridiplantae; phylum Streptophyta; class Magnoliopsida; order Malpighiales; family Erythroxylaceae; genus Pinacopodium; species Pinacopodium congolense. Next base: position 13,043 of record JAOXYD010028554.1, on the reverse strand, counting down.
GAAAGGAAAAAACACTTAAACACAAGGCACTTAAAGAACTAACTAATAAAAATAACATATAAAAACTTAAAGAAAGGTTAGGTTGCCTCCCAACAAGCGCTTGTTTTAGGTCTTAAGCTCGACCTCTGCTATATACGTCATCCATTGTCATATGGATATTTGACCTCGACAAGAATTATGTTCAATGCCTTTGAAGAAGGGCTCGAAATCAATGATAAGAGCTATCATCGACTCATAAAATAATAAAATACCTAACCTAACCTATCTATGTAGCTAAGGTAAGTCAGGGTCGATCCCACAGAAAACTGGTTGTATTGTTAAACTATTCCTAAGGTTACACAAAAGGAAATACAAAAAAAGAATAAAACCCCCTAGAATGTGAAGACACTAAATGTAAACACAAAGATAATTAACGAACACAAAACAAATAAACAAAAACACACAGATGACGATAAAAGAAAGTCGATAGAAGATATATATGGGATTTCTGACTTATAATTGATAATTGAAATGGATAAATTGTGACTAGTCTAAGATGCCAGCTTATAGGTTTGAACAAGTTCTCAAACCCTATGTTCCACTAATTTTAGATAAATCTAACAAGCTCTAAAAATATCCCTAACCTCGCGGTAACCTAGAACAAACTCTCTAGATTTAACAGTGTGATAGCATTAACACACCAAGGAACGACTAACTTAATCCATAGTCATACAAGTTCAGGCTATATAACTTAGAGAATTGGAATCCCAAACTAAGTTGATTAAGTTTACTGACAAATTCAATTAGCCTATTGCTACCTCTAGAAATCACTAAGACTATTATGTATCATAAGTTAATTCCTAGCAATTGAACTAGAAATTATATCTAGGATGGCCAATCCTAAGAACTAATCCCTAATTCATGTCATTTAATTAGAATTCCAATTCAATCCTAACATAAATCACAAAGCCCAGTCAATTCCTAATCTATTCTTACAATTACAAAACCAAAATTCCATCAATATCTTCTAACCCAAGCATAACCTAAGTTAACATTACGAAAGTAACTAAAACTAACAATAAACATAATAGAAAGAAAAAATAAAGGGCTAGAAAATAAAAGCAAAAACAAGAAATTAATAAACCCAAAGCTGAAGAATTACAAAAACACCATACATGAATCAAATATCAAAGGCTCTTAAACTTTTCAAGCATAAACTCATCATAAATAAAATAATAACTAAGATAAAAACAAAAATAGTAAATAAACATTAAAAAAAATAAAATAACAAAGGTCTAAAACAGAAAATAAATAATGCAGAAAAGCAAAAAAAAAACATAAGAAACAACCTAGAACTAATAAAGAAAACTAAGACAAGCTAAAAAATAAAGAAGACCGATGGCTACTATAAGAAAAATGAAGCTCCCTCCTCCAAGAGTATAAAATTGTTGAATATATATGGATGGAAGGCCTTTTAGAGCTACGTGCTTCTTAACCAAAACTCCTCTCCATGTAATACGTTGCCGTTTTTGTCCAAGGTTTTTAAAGCTTTGATTTTGTCTTCTTCCTTGCCAAGCTCCACATGTCCATCCTTTACTTTCTTAAAAGCTTCTCCACTCTTTTTAGCTTGATCTTCTTTATTAAAAACGTGTCCCTCCTTTGTAAAGCTTTAAAGCTTTATCTTGTTAAAATAGTGGTGGGACATATGTCACCCATTAAATGCCTTCCATTATCCAAGCCTTTCATTCCTTTTCTTTAAACGTTTACTCTCCTGGAAACATAAGCTTTTGTCTTTTGTGCTTGCATTAGTAGGACACTTTTCCTCTCATGGGAAGCTCCTCTTTTTATATCTCATTTTTGCTCCTCCTTTCAAGCTTAAATGTTGTTGCCATCCTCTCCACTCTTCAATGTCATTTTTAGCTCCTTCCTATGCAAGGCTTCTCATTGTTTTATGCTTTAAGGCCACCACTTATAAGTCCATAAGAAGCTCTCCACCTTCTTTTAATGTGATGCCGAATTATACTCCTCTCTTGGCTCATAGGAAGCTTCTTAAGTTTTTAATTTTTTATCTTTACTTTCTTCTTTATTTTTCCAAAGTTGAGACAACTTTCAGCTTTTTACTCCATAATTCACCAAAGGGGTAACCTGTTTGTTAAATATAATATAACACAAATGAAGAATTTGAACTAACAATAAGAACGAAAGTAAGTGAATTTACATGTAAAAAATATGATAAATTCATTACTATCAATCAGGATGATGCTCCATAGCTTCGAATTGGAACTGCATTGTTTCTCCATCAAACTCCATGGTCCACTCTCTACTATGGACATTGCCTTTCCAATAAACTTAGTTGTATAGGCAATGATGTTGGAGTCTTATCATTCTAATCGTCACCTTCTTGCTTCGACTTGCTTGGCCACAACTCCTTCATCAAGTTAGCACCATGTTGCATATGAAAATGGTTAGGAGAAGGAATAAAAACTTAGTAATATTAGGAAATGTATCACCTACCAGAGGAGGTGTTTCATCTCCTTTCATTTCTTGAGCGAGTGTCTCTTCCTCTCCTAGCTTCTCTTGCTCTTTTTCTTCTGCTTTTGGGCGATTCCATTATTCTCCATGCCCGAATGAAACTTTACACACCTCCTCCCTTGGATCTCTCTCTAGGTAGCTTAGATGACTTATAGAAACTTGGGCGTCTAGACTCTCTATCACTTTAGCCAATTGGATCGCTTGATATTATAAGTTCTTTAAGAGACTCTGCATTTTCTAATAAAATTGAAAAAGTACTTGTTGTTAAGGTTTTGTACGATCTCCTCCAAGGGCATCCCATTAGCTTATGGTGACGATGATGGAGGTAAAGGCATAGGTTAGAAGTATGGTTAATCTTGGTAATAGTTAGGTGAAGAATCGAACCTGTATTACTCATCCTATAATATAGAACATGTACAAGTAAGATAACCCAAAAACAAGTAAACATCACATACCTTAGTTTCATTATTATCCATCCTTGCTTGCTCCACTAAAGATGTGAGGTCCGTCATTTGTTACTCTAACTTGGAAGTAGCAAGAAATTGAAAGTCAATATTAGAATAATGATAATAATAAATATCATCATTAAAATCGCATTGGTAATGATCCATTGCACTAAAACCTCTTAAAGCTTGAAAGAATCATGAAAACAAACAAAAGACAAAGTGAGTAAGGTCAACAAAAATAAAAACAAAAGCAAAACATAACATAAGAAATAGCTAAAACACAAGTACTTGTTCCACAGCAACGATGCCAAAAATTTGATAAGTCATCGTAAATTATCAAATAATAAACCTAACTAAACATTACTATATAGTAGAGTGAGTTAGGGTCAAATCCATAGGGATTTAGGGAGCATTAAAACTATTTCTAACATTATGCAAAAGAAAAAGAAAAAGAAAAAAACCCCTTGAATTTTTATGGGTAGAAGATATATCTAGAATTTAGGATTTATAGTTGATCATCAAAAATATATATTATGTCGTTAGAATGGGATCCTAGCCTATTAAGAAATTATGTGATAATTTCTCGAATTAATAGTGAAGGCTATTAGTATGTTTAAAATAGTGGGAGTAACAAAATTTTCTTAAAGTCCTTAATTATTTAGTTTTTGGGTCATAAAACTAGTACTTGATTTTTTATGTTTTTCAATTGTAGAATATGAGTATCAATTAATCCCTAACGAGCATCTGAAATATGAACAACCTGATAAGATCCAACTTCTCTAATTGGTTTTGCAATTTGAGAATTATTCTTAAGCAAGATAAGATACTATATTCTTGACACTCCAATTCCACTGAAGCCTGCTTTCGATGCAACTGATGATGCTTGGAAGTGATATCATCTTAATGTAGATAATGATGAGTAAGCAACATGTACATTATTGGCTAGTATGTCTCTTGAACCTCAAAGATAGAATGAAAATATGGATGCAAGATCCATGATACTGCATCTTTAAGTGTTGTTTGGTGCATATAGCAAAGTGGAGAGATTTGAGACTTATCGAGCACTGTATTAATGTAGGATGGTACCTAGATCTTTGATAAAGTCACACATATTGAAGATGACTGACTATATTAAGAAATTAGGCTCAATAGGTTACAACATGGATCACGAGTTCACAATTTATGTGGTGCTCCAATCTCTAGGTCCTAGCTTTTTACAGTTCATCACAAACTTCAATATGAATAAAAAATGTGTTATGCTACCAGTACTGCTAAATATGCTCAAGATAATAGAAGGATGTCTTAAGAAGGAATACACTTCTATTCTTGTTATTGATTCTTCAAAGAAAAAGAGTAAGACTACTAAGAAGAACAAGAACAAAAACAAGAATAAGAAGAAAAGGACAAAAGTTAAAGTAACAAAGGCTAGTGGAGGTGTCAAAAAATAGAACGACAAGGGCTTTTATTTCAATTGTAGGGCTGATAGACACCGGAAGAAGGACTACAAAGCCTATCTTGCTAGCTCGAAGGATAAGAACCTAAAAGTAGCTTCATCTTCAAATATGTTTGTGATTGAAATCAATCTTTCTACTTTTTTTTCTCAATCTTGGGTGTGAGATATCGAATCTGGATCTCACATTTGTAATAATGTGTAGGTACTAAGAAGCATTATATTGTTAAATAATGGTGAAGTGGACTTGCAAGTTGGCAATAATGCAAGAATTTCTGCATTAGTTGTCGAAACTTGTAGTTTAGTTTTGCCTTCTAGCCTTGTTCTTAAAATTAATGATTATTACTTTATTCCAATTATTACTAGAAACATTATTTCCATTCCATGTTCAGATATGAATGGATTTGTCTTTATGATTAAGATGAAAAGTTTTCCTTTTTATAAAAATAATGTTTATTATGGATCTAATACACTTACAAATGGTTTGTAAGTTGGATCTTGAAAGGCGATTCCTCATTATAAATAGCAAGAAAAGAAAACTAAGTAACTACAGACCATCTTATTTGCGGCACTATAGGTTAGGCCATATTAATGAAATAAGAATCATTAAGTTACATAAACAAGGATACTTAGATCCTTTTGATTATGAATTGTATGAAAGTTGTGAATCTTATTTATTGAATAAGATGACCAAACTACCCTTTATTGAAAAGGGACAATATGGTAGTGAGTTATTAGAGCTTATACATTCAGATGCATGTGGCCCTATGACTACTCAAATAAGAAGTGGATATAACTATTTCATTACGTTCACAAATGATCATTCGAGATATGGTTATGTTTATTTAATCAAATATAAGTCTGAAGCATTTGAAAGTTTAAAGAATTTTGAGCTTGAGGTAGAAAAGAAATAGGTAAGAGTATTAAGACACTTACATCTAATCGAGTTGGCTAGTACTTAGATCACGAATTTCTAGGTTACTTAAAAGAGAATGGGATTCTCTCACAATGGTCTCCTACTAGAACTCCACAACATAATGGAGTGTTTAAAATGATAAATCATACTTTATTAGATATGGTACATTCCATGTTGAGTCATATAGTTCTTCAGATTTCATTTTGGAAATATGTCCTTAAAACTACTACTTACCTTCTAAACAAAGTTCTGTCTAAATCGGTTGAGAAAAAACCACATGAGATAGTGACTAGTAGACTAAACTTTCCACACTTAAAGATTTCGAAATGTGATGCTTATGTGTGAAGCATGTGATGTTTAAGAAGCATCAAGCTAAATCAAATAAGTTTAAGTTTGTGGAGTATCCAAAAAAGAGTTTTGGATATCAAGTTTACCTTCCTCTTGAGTAAAAGGTGTTTGTCTCAAGAAACGCTACATTCCTGAAAAAAGATTTTATTTTTAAGGAAAGTAGTAAGAGTGAGGTAAAAATTAAAGAAGTTCAAGATCCACAAAATAACATCCAAATGGAATATAAACATCAAGTTGATACGTCAAACATACAACCAATAGTTCAAGAGACACATAGTTCACACATACTAATAGAATATGTCGTCCTCCTATTAAATTAGATCTAAATATAAAAAAGGGTAATAATAATGTACTGCTTTAGATGATGAGCGTACAAATTTTAAGGAGGCAATGTCAAAAATTGACTCCTTAAAATAGCATGAAGCCATAAGATCTGAAATAGAATCCATGTGTACTAACCAAGTATGGACTTTGGTAGATACACCTGAAGTTAATATATTTATTTAGAACGAGTGTCTTTTTAAGAGAAAAACTTACATGGATGGAAATGTACATAGGTACAAAGTAAGGTTAGTGGCTAAAGGTTACAAAAAAAAGCAAGGAGTTATTTTGATGAAACGTTTTCAACAATGGAAATGCTTAAATCTATTAGGATCTTATTGGCTATCATTGCATACAAAGCTTATGATATTTGGGAAATGGATGTCAAAACATAATTTCTTAATGGAAACTTATTAGAGGATGTATATATGACACAACCTAATAATTTTAATTATAAGAAGTTTCTTGGTTGAGTACGCAAGTTGCAAAAGTTTATTTATGGGCTTAAGCAAGTGTCACAAAGATGGAATATCCATTTTGATGAGATAATCAAAGAGTTTGATTTTATCAAAAATATTGATGAACCATGTGTGTATAAGAAGGTTAGTGAAAGTGAAATTATTTTCCTAGTGCTATATGTGGATGACATATTGCTTATAGGAAATGACATATTAAGGCTCTAATATATAAAAATTTGGTTGTCTAAAAACTTCTCTATGAATGGGAGAAGCAGTGTATATTATGGGAATAACGATCTATAGAGATAGATCAAAGATGCTGCTGGGTTATCCTAATCAATGTATATAGACAAAGTGCTAAAGATTTTTAGCATGGAGAATTCCAAGAAGGAATTCTTACCAATGTAGCATGTGATTTCTTTCTCTAAAGGTATAAGTCCACAGAGACAAAAAGAGAGAGAAATAAGATGGATGTTGTTCCATATGCTTCAACTACTGAATTAATCATGTATGCAATGTTATGTACAAGACTATATGATTCTTAAGCTTTAAACATAAAAATCAAACATCAAGCCAATCTTGGTAAAGATCACTAGATGATTGTTAAAAACATCTTAAAATATTTAAGAAAGAGTAAAGATGTTTTCCTAGTTTATAAAGGAGTTGAACTAAGGGTTCAACGTTATTTAGATGTTAGTTTCTAGTTCGATAATGATGTTAGCAAATCACAATCAGAGTATATATTTACTCTTAATGATAGTGTAGTTAGATGGAAGAGTTCTAAACAACCAACCATTGCAAATTCTATAATTGAGGCTGAGTATTACAGTTTTTTATGTGGAAATGAAGCAGTTTGGATTAAAAAGTTCATCACTAAACTTAGAGTGGTTTCTACCATTATTGATCCAATAGCATTATACTATGATAAAATTGGTGTTATTGCTTAAGTGAAGGAATTAAGGTCTCATTAGTAATCCAAGCATGTACCAAGAAGTTCCACTTGATTCGAGAGATAGTGCATGAAAGGACATGTTGTTGGAGTGAGTATCCATTAAAGAGAATTTGGTATATCCTCTCACTAAGCCATTGCCTCGGAAGAAATATGATATAGACATATAAAGGGTTACGTTATTAGACATATAGGTGATTGGCTTCAATGTAAATGGAAGATTGTTAGTTTATGCCCTTGCAACCAATATAATGGTTGTAAACACATGTATGACATTGTGATTTTCTATTTAATAAAAAGACATTCTTTATCTTTATGCATTTTTCAAATATATTAATAATGAATCATAAAGATAGAATCCCTAGAATAATTACTATACAATTGAAAATTATAATGAGATTATAATTATGAGATTTAAATTGTGTTTTTTGTATTATTCCTAAAACATTCCAAGATATAGTTTCATCAATACGAAATATGGATGAAGCAGTTAGACTAGCACGCATTATGTTTCTTTATTATAAAGAAATAAATTGATCTCATAGATTAAAGTATGGAGACACTTAAATATAATTATGGGTGTCTATTAGAGAATAAGTTCATTGAACTAACTTGATTTTGAAGATCCCAAATGGAGCATTACTTGTGTGTCTATAGATTTCCTCAGTCGGTAATACTTGGATGTAGTATGAACTATAAAAAGATAGTTGTGTGAATTAATAGAGGATTTGTCACCCTAAAGTAATGACGGAGAATGTTTTACCATTCTTAGTTAGTGATGATTTGGGAATTTTCTAGTTAGAGTGAATTGAATTTTGACAATTGAGTTTTCAAATATCAATTATAAATCATTTACTAATTAGCAAGAATAAATATGATTGGATTATATAGAGTAGACACTAATTCTATGATCTAATTCCAACTGGAACATTATATGACGACAGAATTAAATTATACATTATAAGCATATGTGGATAAGTTTGTCAAACCACTTTGATATTCCTAATATTTAGTGTTTATGACATATTGCTATACATCAATCTTGATCTATAATTATAAATTGTTTAAATGGAGAACTAAAGCTGAATTAAAGGGATTTTTAATTTATATAATTCTAATTAAAAACTAAAATTATAATTTATGATCATTGCCAATATATTAAGAACCTAATGAATCACACATATAGGTTTATTGAAGGAGAACAAAATTTAACTAAGATGGATTTAATTGTAAAGTTTAAGAAACTTTAGGGTCAAATATGAGATATTTGATTTAGTTAAAATTAAATTATAATTAAAGTTAGTGTTAGACTTTAATTATGATTTATATTTAATTTTAATATTAAAAATATTATTTGTTTCTATAAAAGGGAGAAAAACCCTAAGGTGGCTAACACTACTCTTATTTGCCTTTTAAAATTGTTTTGAGTTCTCCTTTTATAAACTCATAGATATCGTTAGAGGCCAGACGTGTGAACAGCTATAGTTTAAGGATATGAGAAGAAATCAGCTTCAACATGAAAGCTTTAATCAAGTTTGTTTGAAACCTTTTAATTTCTCATTTTTGTTTCAAGTTAAATTTTTGTTAGACATCCTGTAGGAATCCTTAAATTTTTCCAATTTTCTTTTGATTACTTCAATATAGGCTTCCCAATAGAGGTCATTGCAAATATGATCAGAATCTTAATTAGTGTTGAATCAAATCTTAGAACCTTTAAGAATATAAGGAGATATAAAGTCAAATATCTCCAAATGAGCCAAACTATAGATATAGACCTACAATCAATCCCTTGAAAGGAGAATTCTTTGAGAAATTAGCTATCCAAGTAAGAGGCATAAGGAACTAAAATAGTTAAATCTTTTAGGAAGATAGGCCTAAATTGATGTAATTGGAAGCTCAGGTGAATAATATTAAATAAATATAGGAAGAGTGGTTAAGGGAAATTAGAAAATATCTATAGCATGAAAAACACCTCGACAATGTTAAGGCAAGGAGAATCAATTGTAGAGTTGCAAAGTAAATGTCAAAAAATGAACAACTTTGTCATAATTTTTTCAATTTTTTCTACTTATATTGTGTAGCCTCATTTTAAGTAACTTGAATCTGGAGGGAGAGCCACAAAGGAAATTTTTGATCATGTTAAAAGGCCTTTACTTTGACCTATAAATTACTCAGATAAGGATAATACCATGACACCAAGGAAAGATACCTAGGATTAGGCAAACAAATAAAATAAGTGCTAAGAATACTTAGATTTGCACTACATGCCTATAATTAATTATATGCCCATCTCTAACCAATACCTTTTACCTAATTAGGGATGGATATTTTATTCCCCTTTAATTTAAATATTGAGTCAACTCAAGTTTCTCCTAGTGATTTTCAAGTATTTTATTAAATAGGTAGAAGGAGAGGCCTTACAACCATCATTACTAAAATTATAAAACAATTTCTAAGGCTAACCTTCAAAATGGAGGCTTTAGCCCTAGTAGAGCTGAATGTGGAAAACTTAAACTTGATTAACTACCAATAAAAGATTAATGAATAAGGTTGAGAAACAAACTTATTTTGTTAAAAGACAATGCCTTTATAAAGAATGTCACCTACTAGCAAAGGATGGGACACTACAATGATATGAGAACTCATGTGTAAGGTTTGAACGAAGGAGACCTAATCCTACTAAGAATAGACGTGTTAGACAACACTGAAGTAACAGTAGGGAAAAATTTTGTACGCAAGTGATTTCATCCATTCATTATAAGAGAAGTTGTAAGATTAAGGACTTACATATTATCTTATCTTAGTGGAAGAGAAATTCCTTTTATCTAAAATGAGCATCACTTAAGCCATACTACTGATAAACCTCACCTTTTGTATGTTCAAATCCATATACTACTGCATGTATGTATCTATGTATATCACACATTTAAGATGTTTCCATTCAAGCCAAATGCATTTGTAAAGATGCAATTCTACTACATAGAAATTCCACAATTAAGATAATGTTGCTTAAGCTAAAAATTAATTCCACAAGATGCAAATTTATATACATTAATGGTGCACTTAAAACATTTCTACTTAACTCAAAATGCATTCGCAAAAATACATATTTGTTATATAATGATCATACACTTTAAAAACTTAAGGAAAAAAAACTCTTGCCAAGGCATAATCTTCTGTACAATGATCGCATCTTTAAGAAGTTTTAACTTGAAGTAAAAAAAAATCATTTTCTAAAATTTATAGCTACTATATAGCAATCACATACTTTAGACGTTTTTGTTAAAGGTAAAAATGCATTCACTAAAATGTAGATCTATCATATCTATGTCTACGATCTACAAATGTACAAATGTAATGATCACCTAATCACCAACTTAAAAACACTCTTAGTCATAGACAAACAAAAAAAATTTAGCTCAACATAAAAAGAACATCTTATTTGATAAAAAATAAAAGGAAATTTGTATCAATTTTTAGGCCTAAAAGGCCAATAAGTACATAATAATATTATAAAATAGAAAACAATAATGTGCTTTGAAGTAAAGGGAGATATTAGAGACTAAAATAAGAGGATTATATTAGAGGATCTATGTTAAAAGGAGAAAGATGGCTTCCAAATCTATCATCATCAAAACGTCCACTCAACTCCTTCAAAACATCAATAAGATTGATTAAACTGAATTCAAGCACAGACTTATGCTCTAAGGAATGCACAAGTGTAAGATTGAGGGTAGGAAAATTAATGAAACTTAAGTCATTAAATAGCAGGTTGACATGTTTAAAATTGTAAGTCCTATATGGAACCTAAGATGGGGGTGAATTAGGTTTTAATCCCCTTATAAAAATGTACAAATAAATTTGATAAATATTTTACGAAAGCTTTTAAACAAAACTATCAAATTAAAAAAATAAAATAAGTGCACAAAAATAAAGAGAAGAGAGAAGAATTACACCATCGATTTATACTAATTTGGAGCAGTTCACTGGCCCCTACGTCTAGTTCCTAACCTAACTTATTGAGATGGTTTTACTAATGCAATCACGAATTATAATGTTTGTAGTAAAACTTCTTTTTTATGGCTCAAGGATAACCTTCCCTCTTCTCTTTCTTAGTCAAAAGAATAACGTCAACAAAAGACAAATCTTAGAAAGAATGCCTTACTTAAGAACACTTGGTATATAAAAGAAGATCACAAAATTCTTGGGAGAATACACATAAAATAGCCTCACAGTACTTTATAAGACATACCAAAAACACTAAAAAAACTTGTAAGAAGGCTTAGGAAGATTATTCAATGATTAACTCTTATAAAACACAGTTATTTATACTAAAAACAACACCTATTATCCTTTGCCTAATGAATAATATTTTTATCCAACAGATATAATCATTAATTACTTGTTACTATTGTGTAATCCGACTATTGCTAGACTTTTACCCTGTAATATTTACTATTCGGTCGACCGACTTCATAAAACCAGGCATTCAATCGACCTATACCATGATTCAGTCGACCAATACTCACTTTCCACACATTCGGTCGACCAACTTAAAACATCATCACACTAAAATAAAAACTTGATCAAATTCAAGGATCTGAAGCATATTCAAAGGTTCTAACTTATTAATATCAATCATAACCTTATTAAACATTTTAAGCTTACCAACATTCTAAGTTTTATGCTTTCAAAAATTTCACACCTCAAGAGGATTTTTCACATATAAGACCATTAATCACATGAGTCCTCTTGATTATGCTCCTACATGCATTTTCTAGATCATTAATGCAAGTATGCATGAGCCTCTTCAACAACCAAAATGAATTAAGTAAAAGTATACGACAATAATTACATAAATCAAACTATGTCAAAGTAATTCACTTCTTCAAGAGCTTGAGTCTTCCTACATGATCTTCATAAATTCCATTATTTTTCGAAGACTCCTTAACCAAATATATTTGAACTTCATTTTCCAAATACCTATCTTCCAATACACTAAAACATAAACATTAGTAAAATAATTATTTTGTCATCATCAAAATATGGTAGAAGCTCCCTTAGTTCAACAATCTCCCCCTTTTTAGTGATGATAAAACCATGTGATATCATAACAACTAAGTTTAATAATCATAAGTCAAATGTTGCATGAGTAACATACTTTTCATAAAACTCCCCCTAAACTTATTAGAATCAAAAAATAATTCAAGAAGTAAGAAAAGTTTAATTTCCTAATAAATTCACGCAAGGAGTAACTAATTGATAAAAAATCACACATTCCCCCTAAATAAAACATGTATCACACCTCTCCACCTTTTTAGATTCAATAAAAACACATATGAGGGATGTAAACATGTATACGCAAATCACATCATACAGAAAGGCTATCTATCATGCCTATATCCCTTCTAATCATACAAAGTTGTTCTTGACATAATAATTTAGTAAAATATTCGCTAATTAATGCAAAGTATAAACAAACTCAATTTCAATGTCACCATTTTGAACATGATCTCTAATAAAATGATATCTAATTTCTATGTACTTAGTTCTAGAACGTTGAATGGGATTCTTTGTCAAAAAAATATAGTGCTTGTTGTTAGGGGGCAAATTCATAGTGTTTTTGGTTGTTATTTAATGTCAA
>JAOXYD010028543.1:0-14257 GCA_028565735.1 Pinacopodium congolense | reverse complement strand
GGGACATAAATTCAACATTTAAACACAATATAGGGGTCATAATGCATCAAATTCTCTATCAAAATCATATCAATTTTAACCCCTATCAGGTGTCGTTGTCAGGGATAAGATATAATTGGAATAATAGGAAGCAATTGATGTCAATTACTCAAGAATTATATGTCGCCTTTGTAGTTCTAGTTTGAATTATGCTTTCTTTCTTATTGCATGCTTGTTTTAGTTAGTTGTTTGTTTTATTTAATTTCTTTCTTATTTTTTCATGTATACTTGGAGACAAAAATCCAAGAAATTTGAGTTTGATAAAGTTTCAATGAGGAACCTACCAAAGTGGACACTGATCCATTAGAAATGGAACCCCCAAGAGCATTTAATTGATAGACCTTAAGAGGAAGCTAGGCAAGCAATTATGATGGATTTAGTTATAGGAAATAGAGGTTGACCTGTAGCTAACATTATAAGGCATAGGGCTAACTCGAACAATTTTTAAATCCCACATGGTATTATTTCTATTGTCAAGGCTTCATAGTTTGGTGGTTCTGCCTTAGAAGATCTAAATGAACACTTACAAAATTTCTTTGATATTTATGATCTTTTTAGGAGCAGTGGAATGTTTGATGATGTACTTAAACTTAGGCTTTTTTCTATTTTCTCTTAAAGATAAGGCTAGAGTTTAGTTAAATGTCTATCCAATTGGTTCCATTTTCTTAGTCATGGTTTCAATACTTGGCAACAAGTTGATTTTTCTACAATAGAGTCACACCTTTAACTCATAGCACTATAGATGCTATAGTTAGAGGTAATTGATGAGAAAGACATAGGATGAAGCTTATAAATTGATTAAGGAGATGGCAATAAATATTTTCTAGTATAATTCCAAAAGCCATCTTAGGAAGTCATATAGGGCTCATGCCATCAATGATACAGTAGCTTTAATACCTTAAATGGAAGTCTTAAACAAGAAGTTGGATAATTTGGAGAGTGGAGCTAGTATTAATACCTTTAGGAGTTTTTTAAAGTGTAAAGCATTGTGATAGTTCTTACCATTTATCCCTCAATTGTCAAGTAGGAAGACCTTTTGCTCGAGAACCTAAGCGAGCCCAATAGGTTAACTTTAGTGGGCAAAGAGGAGATCTTTATTCAAACACTTGCAATCCTATAAAGAGGAATCATACCAATTTTTCATGGTGAGACAATCAAAATACCTATCACCCACCAGCCAACCTTTAGAGAGTCCCACCACATATCTTTAAAGTCAATCCACCTCCACAATAGAACTCAAAATTTAAGCAAACAATCTTAGAATATATTCAATACAATGAATCTAGATTACAAAATCATAAGATTTCAATTAAGAATTTAATGATTCGGGTAGGTTAGATTGGCAGATTTTATAAGTGATATTACTCAATAAGTTACCTAGTACTATCAAAGCCAATCCTAGAGAATATGTTAAGGCCATTACCTAGAGAAGTGGAAAGGAAGTGGATAGTGTAGGATTAGAGAAGAAAAAGAAGGAAGTAGAACAGAAGAGTAAGGAAAAAGTAGTGGAAGTATCCCGTTTGTTAAGACCATTGCAAAAATGCCTTCATATGTAAAATTATTAAAGGAAATTATTTTTAAGAAAAGAAAAGTAGAAGAATATGAGACTATCAAGGTTAATGAAGAGTGCTTTGCTATCTTGTTAAAGAAGTTACCTCTTAAGCTTAAGGATCTTGGTAGTTTTACCATTCTTTTTATAATAGTTAACTTGCAGATAGATAAGGCGTTGATGGATTTAAGAGAAAGTATTAATTTGATGCCTATGTCTATCTTTAAGAAGCTAGGATTAGAAGAGCCTAAACCTAAGGTAGTTTCATTACGATTTCTTGATCGTTCTATTATCTATCCTATAGGAATTATCAAGGATGTGTTGGTTAAGGTCGATAAGTTTATTTTTGTTGTTGATTTCCTATTATTGGATATGGAAGAAGATAATAAGGTCCTATCATTATATGAAGATCATTCATGGTTATAACTAGGCATTAATTAATGTACATAGTGAAAAGGTAATTCTTAAACTCTAGGATAAAGAGATTGAAATTGATGTGTTTAAGACCATATAACATCCTTTTGATTTTGATTGTTGTAATTTTATTAGATTTAATCATATTGAGTGGGACCCTTCAATGATTCTATGTTTAAATCCTTTGAAAAAGGTATTAACACATTTATAGTCTTTAGAGATAGATGAGGAGGAGATAAGAGAAGTTCTAGGTGCATTAAAATTTGGAAATGTGTCATCTATTTGGATTATGTCTAAGAAGTATGACCTTCTAACTAGACCAATTAAACCATTTACCAAGCCATTTATAGAAGACTACTATCTCTAGAACTCAAGCCTCTTCTCTGGCATTTGAAGTATGCATTTTTTAATCTTTTGTCACATTTACCTGTTATTATTTCATCTTCTTTAACTTATATTATAGAGGATATACTATTGAGAGTATTGCGAGATCAAATCAGAGCCATTATATGGACTCTAACAGATATTAAGGATTAAGCCCCTTAATTTATAGTCACAAGATTTTTATGGAAGAAGGGAGTAAGCTCTTAATGCAGC
This sequence comes from Pinacopodium congolense, assembly GCA_028565735.1. Classification (NCBI taxonomy): domain Eukaryota; kingdom Viridiplantae; phylum Streptophyta; class Magnoliopsida; order Malpighiales; family Erythroxylaceae; genus Pinacopodium; species Pinacopodium congolense. Next base: position 11,658 of record JAOXYD010028543.1, on the reverse strand, counting down.
CATAGCTTAGATTGAACAAAAATTTGAAAGAAGGGGTACAAAATGAAGTAGCGAAACTCCTAAATTCTCGTACAATTTTTCTTATCTCTAATGTAACATAGGTTAGCCCAATTTAAGTGATACATAAGAAAAGAGACACTACTATCACTCATAAGAATAGAAATGAATTAATTGCTATAAGAAAGGTTACTGGTTGATGTATATATACACCCATAAGGATCATTTCCATTACCTTTCATATATCAAGAGATAGAGAGACTAACAAGTCATAGCTTTTATTGTGCTTTAGATGGTTATAGTGACTATTTAGAAATTCCTATAGCTCTTGAGTACCAACAAAAGTCAACATTTACATGCCTATATGGCACTTTCACTTATAAACACATGCTTTTTGACTTATGTAATGCCCTAGTTACTTTTGAACATTGTATGATGGCTATATTTTCAAATATGATTCCGTATTTCATTGAGGTTCTTATGGATTAAATTTTCATTATTTGGCACATCATTTGATTCTTGCTTATAGAATTTAGAAAAGGTGTTGAAGAAACATGAGGAGATAACCGAGTGGTGAATTGGGAAAAATGTCATCTTATAGTGTAAGAATGCATATTACTAGGTCATAAGATTTCAAGTAAGGGAATTATAGTCGATTTAGAAAATTGATGTAATCACTCAACTCCTGCCACTAACTTTAGTTATAGTGGTTAGGAATAGTTTAGGCCATGCTGGATTCTACAAGAGTTTCATTAAGGATTTTTATAATGTGACAAAGGCCTTTAACTTATCTTTTGACTAAAGATGTTATTTTTGATTTAGTGATAATTGTATGAGTTCTTTTAAGCTTTTAAAGGCGAAACTTACAAGTTCACTTATCCTTGTTTAACATGATTGGTCTCTTCTATTTAAATTGATGTGTAATTTAATCTATTTTGCAATTGTTGTTATTCTAGGGAAAAGGAATGACAAGAATTTTCATCTTTTTTATTATGCAAGTGAAACTCTAAATGATGCCTAAAAGAACTACCCATGAGTGAGAATGAAATTATGGTTGTAGTATTTCAATTCGATAAATTTCGATCCTATTTGGTGCATTTTAAGGTGATAGTTCATACAAAACATTTAGCTCTGAAGTATCTTATGAATAAGTTTGATGCAAAGCCACATTTTATTAGATGGGTCCTTTTGTTAGAAAAGTTTGATATTGAATTAAAGACAAGAGAGGCACTAAGTATTTTATTGCTAATCATATTTGACGTTTAAGTGAAGAGGAGATGGCAAAAAAGAGATAGTCAAGATGTCAAGGAGGTGTTTCCAAAGGAGAGAATGCTAGCATTAACGAACCTTCTATAAGGACAAAATTAAGAACAAGGCTGGAAATTAAAAAAATAACATTATATTAATGAAAACAAAAAATTCCACACATATTTAACAAAACCCAAATGAAATAACAATATAAATAGAACAAAATTAGAAAGACAATAGTAGAAACACTAAGAAAACCAAGATTCAACACCTAAACTACTTAATCTAAGGTCTGAAGATGAAATAAAATGAAAAGAATAATGAAAGGAATATAAAACCTAAGGAAGTAAGAGGAAAAACATGGTTGTCCCAGGTGAGAGCCTAAAAGATGCTTCAATCTACTCCTCCTTATTTTTATATAGGTCCTTTTTAGGGTTGGAGGGATTTTAGAGGTGAAAAGTCGAGTTTACCTTAATTTTGACGTAAGATAGCATATTTTCATATTTCTATGGCCCTTGAATAAACCTTTATGATAGTTTGAATTCAACTGTTGTTTAGGTTGCTGGAAAACACCCTAAATGCTAGTTGGCTGATAACTTTTTCCCCTCTTTATTTTTTGCTTCAACTCCTCCGACGCACTTGGTAAGTCTGTCATAGACTACCAAATAATAAAATTATCGAACTAACTAACTAAGTAGCTAGTAAAAGTCAGGCTCGATCCCACATAGAGCTAAGGTATGCTAAAGCTAATCTAGTGTTGCCTAAAAAGGAAAAACAAAAACCCTAAACGTGAAGACATTAAAACCAAACACTAAAGACAATAAAGGAACAAAGCAAACAAACAAGAAAGCAAATAACAAATACAAAAACTAGGTGGAAGATAAATTCGAGATTCTGGACTTATAATTGGTCAATAAGTTGTGACTAGTCTAAGATGCTGGCCTATAGGTTCGAACAAGCTCTCAAACCATTTGTTCTTCCAAATTTAGATAAGTCTTATGAGATAGAAAACTTACCTCTAACCACGAGGAAACCTAGAATAAGATCTTTAGATTTAACGATGTGACAACATTAATAAACTAGGGAACAACTAGCCTAAGCCACAATCTCGCAAGCTCAGATCATGTAACTTAGAGAATTGGAATCCTAGATTAATTAGGTAAGTTTATTTATAAACCTTTTTATCCTATTGCCACTTGTGGCATTAGCTACGGACAATTACGAATCACAAGCCTCTACCTAGCAATTAAATTAGAAATTATATCTGGGATGGCTAACCTAAGAATTAATCCCTAATTCATGACATTTATGCAGAATCCCAATTCAATCATAACCTAAATCACAAAACTCAATTAAATTCAAGTCAATTCTCATAATTATTTACCCAAAATCTCGTTAATATCTTCCATCCCGACTAAACTAGCTAAACATAACTAAATTAAGTAAAATAAAAACTAAGTGAACATAAAACCTAATTAATTAAAAGAATCTAAAGATGGAAAATTAAACACACTAAATGAAAAACACAAATCAATATTTAAATTAACATAAACACACATTAATTAAAGTGTTAATTAATTAAATAAAATTTCATTAAACTTAAATTAAATGAAAACTTTAAACAAAATTCCAGCAACTATAAATTAAATAAAAATTGTATTTAAATGAATTAAAACTTAAGAAAATGCATGAATCTAAACTAATAAACATATATTAATCAAAGAAGTAAAGCATAAATGAAAATACAAGGAAATAAAGCTTAAGACTTGATAAAAATAAAAATAATAACGTAAAGATTAAAAGGTCATTACATAAGAAAGTAAAACATTAAACTCATAAACTAAAAAACATAACATCGGGATAAGAACATAGACAAGCATTCGGAGAAGAGCTTTAAGCATTTGTACAAGGATAAAAGATTTGAAAACAAAAATGAAACATTTAAAACTAATAGAAAAGAAATGATTAGAATGAAATAAATGAAGGAAGAATGCAAAAGCATATTGAAAATCGAAGGAAAGTCCAGGGAAGATGATGATAGCTCCAATCTGTTGATTTCACCAGGCAATTTGCAGCCGTAATATTTGACTTTGGAGAGCTTCACTTGTTGCCAACAAATGGAGCATGGAGAGCTTGCTATCGTCTTTTTTTTTCTCACTCGTAGCTCTCTCCTTTTTGGAAGCATGCTTTTTGTTTTTTTTAATCTTGTCTAACTCTCTCTTTTGCCATATGTCCAAGTAAAGCCCTATTTGTTCTCCTTCTTTTCCTCTCCAAGACAAATTCTGCGTCCTAAATTCTCTCTAGCACAATGTGTTTTGAAGGCTTAAAACAGTAACCCAGGAATGCTATAACGCCAACAACTTAATTCAAGCTTCCAAGCATTGTAAGGCTTATGTTTTTAATTGCCTTGGAATGCATGATTTTCCTAATTGTGAAGGCTTCCTTTAATAAGCTTTATATACTCCTTTTCTTGAATATTTAGCTTGGTTTTGCTCGCTCTTTTATTTTTTTTATTTGCTTCAAATCTCTTTTAAATCTTCATGCTTTTATCCAAATTTTGTATTCCATCATTAAATCTACATAGAAAATCAATATAAACACAAAATGAGCAATTAAAACACATAAATAGGATTGAATTTAAATGAAATAATATATAAAAACATAGCAAAATTCATCCTATCAACACCTTTAATGGCCATGAAATTTGGTATGTAGGTTCTCTACATGATGTTCCTACACCCTGTAAATTTTAATAACAATATGAACTTTAAAAAGGCACCTAATGCTTCACAAAAACCACTTGCACCAAAAAATGGTTCTTGTTTGAGCTTCTCTTACTCTTCTCTTGATGAATGCTCCATGGCCTATGATATGACCTTGAAATTTGATGTGGAACTTCATAACATGATACCCTAAGCCTTAAAATTGATTCCATACCTCCTCTAGTTCAAATTTTACTCAAAATCACTTCCAAACATGGTCATATATGGATGTAAACTTAAAAAGAGCACAAATCAAGCATTTAAACATCAAAATAGGAATTAAATGACATTGAAACACATATAGAAATTCTATAAATTTCATCCTTATTTGGAAGTGTCATATACATTGAGTCATTGTTGTACAAATAAGTAAGAGGATACCTCTGGCCTACTATAACTGTGCATAAGATATTAGAATGTGGATTTTATTGACACACTTTGTTTAAGGATGCATTTCAATATGTAAAATCTTGTGATAACTGATAAAGAGATGGGGTTATTTCAAGGAGACATGAAATGCCATTGAATAAAATTTGGTTTACAAGATATTTGATGTTTGGAGTATAGGCTTTATGGGATATAGATTTTATAGGACCTTTGCTTAAGCCATATTCCAATTAATATATTTTGGTAGTAATTAATTAAAGTAAACGAGTTGAAGAAGTTTCTTTACCTACAGACTATGCAAGAGTTGTAGTTTGATTTTTACAGAATAACATTTTTTTCTATAATTAGTACACCCAGAGAAATCATTAATAATGGAGGTTCCCTTTTCTATAATAAGAAATTTAATTCCCTCATAGATAAATATGGTGTCACTCATAAGGTTACCATGCCTTATCATCTGTAAACTAACAGTTACATTAAAATATCAAATTGTGAACTCAAAAGAATTTTAGAAAAGATTGTTGGTGCATTAAGAAAGGATTAGTCTTTGAAGTTAGATGATACATTATGGGTCTATCACATGACTTTTAAGACACAAATTGGTATGTCGCCATATTGTTTGATTTATGGTAAGTCTTGTCATTTACTAGTGGAGCTAGAGCGTTAGGCAATTTAGGCTATCGATTTTCTAAATTTTGACTGAAGAAAGGTTGGTAAAGAAAGGTTGTTATAATTAAATAAGTTGGATAAGTTTCATCTTAATGCTTATAACAACTCTGTTAATGCTTCATTAGTTAAATTGCCTATGCAGGAACCAAGTGATGAAAGATGTAAACATGAGGTGCTTGTAATAAAGAAAGCTAAGAAACATACATAGATGATGAGCAAGAAGTGTGTTGCCATAATTGTAGATAAGTAGCCAAAAAAGTTAAAAAATCCAAAGAGTTTCTTAATCACACGTGTTATTGGTGATTTACACTTGCATGATGCTTTAGCTAATTTAGAGGATGGGATTAATATTATATCTCAAAAGTTAATTAATGAATTGGGGTTAAAAATTATGAAACCTACTATGATGAATATCCAACTAGCTAATAAATCAGTTAAATAACCTAGATGTATTATAGAGGATGTATTAGTCAAGGTGAATAAGTTCCTATTTCCTATGGATTTTGTATTTTTAGAGGTAGAAGTTTAAGATGAGATCTCTTCAATTCTAGTTGGACCTTTTCTTACTAATTCAAGAGCTTTAATTGATTTCTTAGAGAAAAGGTTAACACTTAGAATTGATGATGAATCTATTGCTTTTTTTTTTCCATTTAGAAGTTAAGTGCACTAATTTTTCTTTCAATAACACAATTGCTGACATTTCAAGTCTTATGCAGGAAAAACTTAAAGATGAACCATCAAAATGTGATTTATTGATGGTGCCAAGCCTTAAAGGTTATAAAGGAGCTGTGAATTCAACCCTTAATATAAAGGAGCTAGATGAATGGAGAGACGTTGATAAAGTAGGAAAAAAGAGCTCTAAAAACAAGAATAAGAAGAAAAAGAGAGTTTGAAGTAAGAAAATTCAAGAAAATTGAATATGAAATTGGTTGTCTATAATGTTAAACAAGTTCTTTGTGAGAGGTAATCCACTAATTATTTTGTTAATCTTATTTTAAAATTTTTTTTGCTTTATTTCTAAACTAGTGTATATAGGTTAAAATATTTTTCATTTTTAAATTTTTTTATTTGTTTATATTTTTGGGTACTAATTTATAGGATTGAAATATTTTGAACTTTCATATGCATTTTATTTTCATTTCAATCCTATTTTAGTGTTTAAATACATAATAAGGTTAGATGGAATAAAAAACAGAAAAGAAAAGAGTATCAAAATGGCAGTAAAAAGGAAGTTTAATACAAAAAATTGTAACAAGCTTTCCAAGAAAAAAAATTCAACATAAAAGTAAGACACAAAAATGAAAGCTTCACAAATCTTTCTAAGAAGAGGACAAAACGTTGAGAGTAAGAGACAACAAGCTTTTCAAAGCTTTGGACAAAAATTGTAGCAAAGTGGCTTCGAGGAGAGGAGCAAAATGGCTTGGATGAGTAGAGAATAAAACAAAATATGCCAACATTTAAGAGGAAAGTGTAGCCTTTGGAAAGGTGGAGTAAAGCTTGGGAGCATCATGTAGCCCTAGTGAGTGGAGCTTGAAAAAAAAAACAAAAAGCAAGCTTTCCATTACAAGAGGTGATAGTAGCAAAAAAATGAAAAGGAGGAGCTGTCCTCCACTCATAAGAAGGACAACTACAAATAGCTTGCAAATGAAGAGTTGATTTTCTAGTTAAGCATGGCTTAGAGCTTAGTGGAGCCTTGCTTAGTGAAGTTGCTTCCTTGGTTGATGCCTGGAGAAAAAACATTGAGATCAATAGATGGTGGTGGAAGCAAGCAATTTGAAACAAGCTTTATTTGAGATTTCTTTTTACTTCTTTTATTATTGATTTTAGGAACATTTGTTATTGGAGTCTCCTTAAATTTCCTTTGTTTTGTTGTTGTCCTTTAATTGGCCCATTTATTTTTACTTTAGTTGTTTCCTTTATTTTCCAAAACTTTTCTTTGTCTGGTCAGAATGTTATGGCTTTAGTTCATGTGTTCGATGCCTTCTTATGTAATGCCAGGATTGAGTATGTGATACATAATTTTCTTTATCGATTTTCAAAAAGTATCAATAGTTTAGTTGGATTTGTTAGGATACTTAATCAACTAGTCTCGGGTTCCATAACTTTAGGTTACACTTTTGAAGCTTGTGTGTTAGTGGCCTAAGTTAGTCATTCCTTAGTACCTAATGCATCTTCACTATTAAATCTAGAGGGATTGTTCTATGTTATAGTGAATATAGGGACACTTCTAAAGCTTGTTAGATTTAACTAAGTTAGAGGAATTGAGGGTTTGAGAGCTTATTCTAACCTATAGGCTAGCACTATATCTAGAGCATCCTTTATTTAAATCCAAGGATCAATAGTTATCCCAGAATCCCGATGATACCTTGGACCATTTCTTTGTTATTTTTGTTTGTTTATTATGTTTTGCTTTATATTTTCCCTTTTTGTTATTTTTATTTTTTCTGAATTATGCTAGTTATTTTTCCGTTCAGGGTTCTTGATTTTGTTTTTCTTTACAACATTAGAAATAGAAATACACCTTAGCTCCCTATGGATTCAACCCTAGCTCACTCTAGCTACATAGTTAGGATTAGTTAGTTATTATTATTTGATAATTTGTGATGACTCATCACTATTTAGTTTATTGTTACATCATTGTAAGCTACATTATGATTTCTTAGGACTCATGTAGTTATTGAAATTAAAAAAAAATTAAAAAAACTCATTAAATCACAGGCTAGATCACAGTCATTATCCACTAGCCCATTTAGTGATTTCTAGGCAGAAAAAATAACAGGCATGGCCATACCCGACCCCTTCTCCCATTTTTATCTAATCTTTCATTCTAATCTCTAACGTCTCATTTTCTACTCCTCTTCAAAACTTAATCCAAAATCTAAAGCTAAGTTTTGGTGCTTAATTTCACTTACTCTTCATCAAGTCCATATCATTCATCTCATCATATACTTGGAACTTTGGGTTTTCTCTATGCTTTAGGGTTTCTTCTTGTGTGAGACATAGTTATTCTAATTATTGATAATTTTATCAATTAGAGTTTGATTTTTAGGTTAGAATGTTTTATCTTATGAAATACTTATTATTTCATATTACCCATGCCTTAATTTGTTTATTTAGGTGTGCTTTTACATAGGTATTGGTAATTTCCAAAATTTCATATTTTCCTCAAATTTTTGGTTTTGCTATATTAAGTTTTTGGTTATGATGTCTTGTGTATTAGGTATCTAAAACCATTTATTAATGTTTAACATCTTACAAAGAGTAATTTGAATGAACTTTAATTGGTACTTACTTGAGGTTTGGATATATAAGCAATGAAATGGATGGATTTGGTTTCTCCCGGCGTTAAGAATGATTTGGAACTTTTCCATGGGATTAATATGGTCTTTATATTTCAATTAATCAATCAATTATGTTTTATCCATTCAAAATTTTCCCTTCCTCTTCTTGATCCTTAATTTTCATATCATTCCTATCACTCAAACTAATTGAGCGATGTTGGCACAAGTTTGTACACCATATGTTTGCTAATTATTAAGGCACATTACATGTTAAATTACGAGAATTCTTTACTAATGATTGGATTATCATTGAAATTTTCTTATACATTTGTGTGGTTTATAACTTGTTGAGGTTAGGCATTATCTTGCACATTCACGGTTGTTTTAGCCTTTTATAGGAATCATGGGTAGATAAAAAGCAGTAGCCAAGAAGGCTTTCTATGAAAACCTTCTTCCTCTCGAGGCATTAGAAGAACTATATATCACCTTGAATTTGATAACCCCAGGCTCTTCCTTAATTATAACATATTACACAACCAACTAATTGACCAAATAAAGTATCGATTGTTTGAAGACATAGTGAGTTTTGACATATGATACTCTGTTCGACACTATCTATAAGATGAGGGTGGGATTAACCTATTTTACAAATTCTTTACGACCTTTCAGTTCATAAAGTATATGGTGACTTCTAATTGAAACGATGTGATAAAATTCCAACTAGGTGTCAACCACTTCTCATTATCAATTCGAGACTTCAGTTTGGTAATGGGAGTGGAATTAGGGCATCTCAGGGATGAGCAAAAGAAAAGATACGTTGGACTAGAGTTTGCAACTCTAGCTCAAGAATTCCAATTTTAGGATAGGATTGGCAAAGGATCATACAATGCAAGTGCAATAAAGACACCAAGATTACTTCTCTAGCACTCCAAGTTCTCCACCGCTTAATGAACATACTATGGTAGGCTTATAGAAAACTCCAGTGTAATGAAATTGAACGAGTTGATTCAGTTATGGTAAATGATCCACAACCACGACTCCAATGTCACAGATGCTCTAGCCCTCCACTTCTCCCATTAGTGTACTAAGGTTAGGGGGACACTAAGAAGCTCCTCTTATGTCACAAAGGTACTTAAATCCTTTAAGGTTAGCTTAAACAGAATGGGCTTAGGGGAAGAGATCAAGATGGAACCCCAAGATTGTTCAGTATAGATTTTTATGGGGCTAGCCAAATGGGCTTATGGATGCTTAACACGTAAGACGTCTCAGCCTCTATTCGAGGAAAGAAATAAAAGAAAAAATTTAGAGGATAGTGATGGTTTTGATGGAAGAGGATAGAGACAATGATGTTGGACCTTCTACAAGTATTGCACCATTTTATGCCATGGGATCCACTCAGATTAGCACCTTATTATAAACATTATTGCTTGAAATAAGAAATTATAAAGCAATCGAGGACTCTAGATGGAGCAACTTATAAGTTAAAGGATCTAGTAGGATAGATAGGAAAAGCAGGAAACATGGTGGTAGTAATACATATAGTGTTACCCTCCCCCTCCATCGCTGCCAATTGGGAACTAACGCAAGTTATGGATCCTAGGATAGATAGGTATTCTTTTATTTTTCTTTATTCCTTTTTTTATGTTTTTATTTTAATTTTTTTTCATTTCATCATGGTTAGTTGATTTATAGGACTTAAATTATTCATTTCAGTCATGTTTTATTTTTTGGTTTATCTTATCTTGATCTTACTATTTTCAAATTGATCTTTAGGATCATTAACTTCTTAGTGCCTTTAACCACAAGGATTCACCTTCAAGTCACCATATTCATGCTCTAACGTTGACTTCAATATTCAAGGGAGTGCCATTGTCCTTTTTCTCATCGATCAATTGAATATGGGATAATCTATCATACATTACTACACTTGATTTTTTAGGAGTCTAATAAAAATGACTTAAATATCTTATCTGGAATGATTGAACTTAAGAGTTGATTATTAATTGTGATGTTTTTTATTTTATGAACATTAAATAGTTATTGAAATATTTTTAACCAATTTTTTTCTTTTCTTCTTTTTGTTTTGTTTGAATTGAATACAATTTTAGGCATCTTTTTGTTTAATATCAATTTTCTAATGTTACTATATATGGACTAATGTTTGAATTTTTAATTGGTTGTAATTTTAATGAATGAAAAGCATATATATGCTTAAATAAAGTGATCAAAAACTACCACTCCACTGGCTTCATATCAATCAAAAGGTTAAAGTGCATAATTAGAACTAGTAGCCATTTGTGATTATTAACTATTTGAGTACCTGAGGATGTTCACGAAAAAATATATTTACCTTCACACAAAAAAGACTAGAAGACATTACAAACAAGCCAAAAAAGATAACTGAATTGAGTAACTGGGAGACATTCATGACAAAATATTTGCCTTCAGATCAAAATACAAGGTAAAACCCCAAAAATTGCTTTAAATTAAAATTTTAGATATACTTTGTATTAATGACGATTTCCACGAGCAATTTTGCATAATAATCTATGTAAAACATCATAGATGTTTGATATTATACATTAAAGGTTACCTTACTGCTAACAGCGTGATTGAGTATGTGATAACAAATTTTTTATCATGAAAGGATTATGATTTGTAAACTAAATCAAAAACATTGATTTTTTATGCTTACACTCAATTCATTCTCAACTTTTGATTGACATTTTTTGAATAGATGTTGTTGTTAGCCAACTTGTTTCACACTAAATACCGTAAGTGCTCGAATCGTAACTTGTAGTATAATTGGATATCATCCTAAAAGGATTGTATTTATTCACCACTTAATTTAGGTTATACTTTATTTAAAGAAAATTTTTAAATGATAAAAACTTGAAAACATACTCAAATTCAACAAACTAACTATTAAAAAACAAAAGGAAAAAGCGCAAAAACTTTGGAATTCAAGATTGCAGACTAAAAATTACTCTATCCCTATTTTATCTAATGTTATCTTGTTGATTGAAATATGTTTTACCCAAGACGTACTAATGGTTAAATCACCTTCTCTTGAGGTGTAATCAAATATCCCTAACCAAATTAGATGAGATTATACTTGCAATATCTCAATTTACAAAATTAGTGCCATAAATCCAGCTAGTTATGAAGTAATCTTGTGGGTAATTAACTAATCAGCCAAGATATCTCTCTAACTAATTAATTAATCTAATAATTGCAAGTCTATTGAATGTCGATTCTTAATTTAATAATCCAACAAAGTTACCCATCTTAATTTCTCAATATTTTGCAAGGTT
>JAOXYD010028532.1:0-14258 GCA_028565735.1 Pinacopodium congolense | reverse complement strand
AAATATCTCTAAGATTTGTTGTTTGAAATTTTTGTGAATATTTGGTTGTTGATTTAATTTTATGAATATTTGTATCGTCTATTAAGATTAAACCCTACAACAATTCAAGAGAGTAAGTTGGGTAATTAGTGTTAGATGTACAACGAGATTTAACATTTAATAGAAGTACAGACAACAAGTTATTAATTTATTAGAATAGATTTTGATAAATTGATATACTGCCTACAAGATAGTTTCATATCTAGTTGAATATTTAAGAAAGGTTTTTCTTGTCAAGAGATCCTAAAATTACTTTTAGATTATTTAACTAGTGACATTTAGTTGCACCTTGAGAGCGGGTAGCTAAAATATTATGAAATCTTGGGGCAAATATAAATTAGGTCAATTAAACCAAAGGAAACAAATAGGGATAATAACAAGTCCTATTATTGAATCTTGATTTTCTTTGAATTTTAGTGTGCAGTGTTGGTGATTAGTTGTGTTGCTTGCTTTTTCTTCCAATTTATTTTTGTTTTACTTATTTATTTTATTTTATTTATTTAAATCAATTTCTTGAATAAAGCGTAAGCCGAAATTGATATGGTGTCTAACTACAATCCTCGTGGGATCAATATCCGTTTTTTACTACAAGTACGACTCGTATACTTGTGATTTTAAGCGTAAAACTAGTGGTTTTGGTTTTGCAATTAATCAACCAATAGACATATATGAAACCAGAAAACCTAATGCATGCATGTTCTAATAGATTAAGAGCTCCAAATCTAAGATTTAGCTTAGGGTTTCTTTCTTTCTTTCTTTAGTTAGTTTTTTCTTTGTTTTTCTTTTTTAGATGTGTTTATGCTATTTTCAAGTTATATTTGAGGTTTCCATAATTCAGTAAATAACATTGTTTTATTGAAGGATATGAGAAATCTGATTTGGTTAATCATGATGGTACTAATCTTAAATATGGAATTTATGATTAGAACTTCTTGAACTTTAAGCTGTATACTTATTAATTGATGAAATAACAAAAGATCTATTAGAATAGTTAAAGATAAGGTAATTTCTTAACCATAGCAATATCTTGATTTATTAAAGACCCAAGATTAAGTATTTCAATCCATTTAATAAATCAATTAAACTAAGTAAAGCCTAAGCATTAGAAAAGTTGTTCAATTTGGTAATCCTTAAGCAATATTTGGAAGTTTTTAACTTAATTTAGTAATATTAGCTTAATTAATTTAGTAATCTTGAGCCTTCTAGAAAATTGTAATCCGATTGCCTTAGTAGTCACCCTCTTTCCTCGTAGGTTTGACACTCAGGGTCATAAAAATGCTCCATTATATTACTTTTTGACTGGTACACTGTCATATTGTTAGTTTTAAATTGAATTAGAATTCAATGTTAATTAATTAATTAAGTTTATTAAGTATTAAAACAAATAACAGCAATCAACCTTTGTAGCTAATCACAGGTCTACACCTATAGAATATTTAGCTTTAGTGTCATCATCATCGTCATCCTTTTCATTCTCCTTACTTTTGTCTTGTTTATCTAGGGGTGGTCGAGTTCCCTTAAGTCTAAGGTGATCCCTTACTCTTGTAAGAAGTCCTATACAAATACAAATTAAGGTGTCCAATGGCTTAATATTAATCATTTGCCATAGATCTAATATACTCAATTGAATACCCAAGTTTGTCGTTAATTTTGTGATGTAAGAAGATCGAATAAGTGATCCTCTTATCTTCTAGTTTTGGTGGTTGAAATGGTAATCCAAAACACCCCGTATATTGGAGTTTACTTCATTTACCATGCAACATAAATGGACTAAATCACCTTGTTTAACTTCCTTAGAACTCTCACATCCACCACTAGATGTATAAATAATAAATCTATGAAGGATCCTACGTTCTGGAGTCTTTATCTTAAGGCTCTTGGTGATATCTATCTAAAAACTTCATCGCTTAAGCATAATGGCAAAGGTATTGAGATACTCATGAATCACAAACAATAAACAAACTCCTTTAAATACCTATGAAAATACCAATTCCTGTTAAAATATCTCGTGCCATATTTAATTAATTTACGAATGATGTACATCAAATTCAATCCTTAAAAACTCCAAACCTCAGTATTAATCTAAATTGTTATAAAAGGAGTTTCTATAGTGCGTTGAACGCTAATAAGTGCTTTCATGAGTTAGATATGCATCAATAATACACAATCAAATCAAGAAATACATTAAACCTTTAATTTTTTAAAAAACTATTTTTTTTCAAAAACAAGTTATCTAAAATTGCATAATGTTTTAATATCCATTGTTGGTGATGTTATACTTTTAGATTCTCTTTATATATTTTGTTAGGATTTAAACCTTATTAATTTAGTTGTTTTATATTTTAAAAAATTAAAATTAGTATGATTATTCCTCCATGCTAGATTATAGGTATTACTCGGTAAGAGTTGTAGTAAGTTCACTAAACAATAAAATACCTAACTATACATAACTATGTAGCTAAAGCAATTGAGGGTCGATCCTATAGAGAATTGTTTGTGTTTAAATGCAATTCCTAAGGTTGTGCTAACAGAAAATAAAATAAAATAAAATGCTCTAGAATATGAAGAAATTAAAATAAAAAGCAGGGACACACAATAACAACAACAAAAAACAAGCAAAAGTGCACAAAATAAATAAAATAAAGCTGGGCAGAGAATATATCAGGGATTCAAACTTATAACTGATCCTCGAAGTAAATAATTTGTGATTAGTCTAAGATGCTAACCTATAGATTCGGGAAAGCTCTTAAATCCTATATTCCACCAATTTCAGATAAATCCAATAAGTTTTGAAAGTATCACTAACTACATGACAACCTAACACAAGCTCTTTAGATTTAATGGTGCAGTAGCATTAAGAACTAGGGGTAAATATTAAAAGATAAAATATATTATTTCAAAAATATTAAAGGATAAAATAATAATATTAAAAAATATTAAAAGACATTATACTTTTGATCGATTAATTTATTAGTAACTTTTTTTTCAAATAAATTATTATTTTTAATAAAATTTGTAGAAGGATGATCTAAACGTCCCTCTTAATGAGTCACAAAGACTATTGGTAACTTTTACCTCGTGCCATTGATTACAACTTGAAGAACCTTTTTGTCAAAGGTGGGTCGTCACTTTGCGTGATTTTGATGTGGGAGACATTGCAAAACAATGTTCTCCGTCAAACGCAGTGGTTGTTCTCTTCTGACTTTTGTCGTAAGCGTCATGCTCAGCTTACCGAATATTCCCTTCCACGAATGCCTGATTACACCATTGTATCCCCACATCACTGTAACTATTAATTGCGTAGAGACAATAGAACTTGGCCAGGAACACGAAACAGAGGCATAGAGACAATAGACTAGGCCAAGGACACGAAACAGACTTCTAGGCTCAAGATTTATTTTTTTTTTGGGTAAATACTAGGCTCAAGATTTTGTGAAGGCAAATTATAACTAATTTATATTAAAATGAATTTTCTCTTGCGTGTTCGCATCAATTGAAGCAACACCTTGTTAGAAACTTTTTTTAGAAAAATTTTAATCTTAAAGTTTTTAAAAAGATTATAATATTTTAAGAAAGATTTTGATATTTGTAAATTATTTATATAATATTAAAAAAACTTTAATACTTACGAAACGTACAAATTCTAAATTTTTAATTTAAATTTCAAAGTCAGATTTAAGAGCTTACATAAGTTACCGTTATAATATAAATATATTTAAAAAATTAGTGCATTAACATAAATTAGATTTATATTAGATTTATATCAAATTTGAAGTCATTTTTAAAGTTCTGTAAATGATGTCAAAAATTTTATCACTCTCCAACATTATTATTTTTAAAATTTTAAAGCAATTATTAAGAATTAAAATATAATTTTAACGTTTCTTTTTCTATCAATCATTTTGGTGACTACTTTTTGTAAAGGGGCTTGGAAATTTAATATGACCTTATTATACCAAACTCCAAAAGGTTTCTTGCCTCGCTTAGCTCACTGATTACGTCCACAAGTAACAAAAATGGAACAAAAAATGTTAAGCTGGATTAAATTAAACTAATAAATATGCGATTAAACCATTAAAAATTAATTATGCATAAAAGACGAAGAACTGGTCATTTCTCTATGTATTTTATATTTAAAACTATACATCTCCGTCGTTTTTCGTTTGGATTGATTCTGCCTAATGAATCCCGACGTATAAAGGAAAACGGTCGTTAGAGGACATTTCGATCACGACCTGGTTGTTCGGTGGCGAGAATTTTGAGGGGTTTGAACTTTAATGCGAGGTCGTAATAATGAAGTTCGAACGAAATATCGAGGGAAATTAATCAATTATAGTGAAATTTTAATTTTAATATTTAATTTTTACAATCACAGCAGCTACCAAGACATTAGTTATTGCTAAAATTAAAAACGTTAAACAATCGCAAGAGGATTTATATGCATTTAGCTAGGACCAATTTTTTAACTTTTTCCATATCCTCTCATCTCATAAGATGATGTGGACAAAGCTGGTAATGTTCAGCACACTTTTATTTCTGTAAATATTTATGTTTAGAAAAAAAATTATAGCATCAAAATTAAATAAAAATATCTTTGTTATATGTTATCTACTGACAATTACGTCCGAAAAATTGATCAATTTAAAGTGGACACTTAAACAATGTTTTGACAAAAAAAAGTGACTCCAATGTAAAACTTAATCAATAACAATGTTTTGACAAAAAAAGTGACTCTAATTTAAAACTTAATCAGTACTTGTTGAGAAAAAAATGAAATTTAGATAAAATAGGATCGCAGTTAAAATGACACAAAAAAAATTGAATATAAAATAAACACATAAATTTTACATGAAAAAGTATCAATTTAGGGTAAAAATTAAGGATAAAGTAAAAATTTTCACTATTGAAAAATTAGAGGATTATAAGGAGAAAATTAGACTAACAAAAAAATACAATATTTTTTTCTTTTCTCTCACCCTCACTTTTCTCTTTTTCTATATCATTTTTTTTTGCTTTACATCTCCTACCTTTTGTAAGCAGGAGAAGCTTGGAATGGCTAGTCATTATTCGCTTTTTTTTTTTTTCAACTTTGGTAGAAACTGTTTTTGGTGCATATTATTTTTTACAATCCTTCCACTTGAAGATTTGATTGATAATCAATCATATCTTCACAATATTCTTTTTACTATATTGCTTCATGTTGCTTACATTTCTGTCAGGCTGTATGAGGATTGATACCACATAAACTTATCAACGTTAATTGATTTTGTCATAAAATCTGTCATGTTGTCCATGACATAAATCTTCTTCATATCCACCATTCATTCTTCCACTTTTTCACGAATAAAATGGTAATGAACTCAAATATATTTTGTCTTTTAATGAAATGCTGGATGCCTTATAAGATGCAAAGTACTCTGGATATTACAATACAGAACAATATTTTTCTATTTGAATCCGAGTTCCTCCATCATCATCTTTAACCACATTGCTTCTTTACTGGCTTGTATAGCTGCTATATATTCTGCTTCTGTTGTTGACATAGTCACAACTGACTGCAATTTTGAAATCTAGCTCGCAGCTCCTCCGTCTATTGTGAACACATATCCTATAGTGGATTGCTTTTGTCAAGATCACCTGCATAATCAGCATCAACATATCCTCTAACGATAAAATCTGATCCTCCATAACATAATACAACATCTGAGGTTCCCTTGATATATCTGAGAATCCTCTTAACAATATTCCAATGCTCTCGACCAGGATTCGCCATGTATCGACTAATCACTCCCACTACATGTGTAATGTCTGATCTTATACAAATCATAGTGAACATTAAGCTCCCCACCACTGATGCATACGATACTCGAGACATCTCCATCCTCTCTTCTTCACTGCTAGGATTCATACTGGAGGGTAACTTAAAATTAATAGGAAGAGGGGTAGAAATTGACTTACAGTCTTGCATGTTAAATCGCCGCGAGATCTTCTTCAGATAGTTCTTCTGAGAAAGCCAAATCTTCTTATTCTTTCTGTCTTGGTGAATTTGCATCCCTAAAATCTTGTTTTCCAGTCCCAAGTCCTTCATTTCAAATTCCCTAGCCAATTGTGCCTTAAATTCTTTAATGCGATCATTGTTGGAATCTGTAACCAACATGTCATCTACATATAATAGTAAGACTATAAAATCATCGTTATCAAACCTCTTGAAATATGCACAAGGGTCCGCATTGTTAATTTGTTATAACCAAGGCTCATGATGAAGGAATCAAATCTCTTATACCAATACCTCAGTGCCTACTTTAGACCATACAGAGATTTGTTCAACCTGCAAACTAAGTTTTCTTTGCCTTTTTCTTCAAATCCTTCTGGTTGGAACATATAAATTTCTTCTTCAAGATCTCAATGAAGAATTGCAGTTTTATATCTAACTGCTCAAGATGCAAGTTAAAAGTAGCACACATCGCCAGGACTACTCTAATCGTAGTAAGTCAAACTACAGGAGAAAATATTTCATTAAAGTCAATACCTTCTTTTTGAGCATAACCTTTTACCACCAATCTTGCACGAAATCGTTCTACTTAATCATCTCCACTCCACTTGATTTTGTAAACCTATTTATTTCCAATAGGCTTTCTTCCTTGCGGTAGTGATATTAGCTCCCATGTCTTATTCTATGCAGAGCTTCAATTTCTTCCTGCATTGCTGTCATCTACTGAGATGCATCTGAACTATTCATTGCTTCTTGAAGAGTTGATGGCTCTCCATCCTCAGTTAAAAGACAGTATGCAATATTGCCCTCCATAATATAATCTGAATGCCAGCTTGGTGCTCTTCTTGTGCGAGTTGATCTTCGAGTATCTGAAACATCATATTCAACTGGTTCTTACTCATCGTGCTCTGGTACAGCTTTAGAAGAATCATCTTAATCAGATTCCCTTTCCACCTGTACTACTGAAGTCTCTGGATTCCCTTTTGAAGTGTCAACCATTTCCGCTTGTTCTTGATTGTTATCTTCCATAAAAATAATATCTCTGTTAATAATAATCTTGTGGGCAGTGGGATCCCACAGACGATACCCCTTTACTCCTTCAGTATACCCTAAGAAAATGCATCTTCTGAATTTTGGATCCAATTTTTTAGTTTCCTGGGCATTAAACATCACGTATGCAAGACTTCCAAATATATGGAGGTTTGAGTAATCCACTGGTCTACTAGCCCACATCTCCATTGGTGTCTTCAATTCAATTGCAGTTGATAGAGATCGATTCACTACATAACAGGCAATATTGACTACTTCTGCCCAGAATTTCTTATCTAAGCCTGCAGTTCTCATCATTGCTCTTCTTCTTTCCAACATAGTTCTGTTCATCCGCTCTGCCACTCTATTTTGTTGAGGAGTGTATGCCGTCGTGAACTGCCTTTTGATGCCTTCTTGCTTACAAAATTCATTAAACTCTTTATCAGTATATTCTCCTCCATTATCTGACCGTAAGCACTTGATATTCTTTCCATATTCAAGTTCCACCCGCGCTTTGTAAATTTTAAAGACTGGAAATACATTCGCTTTTCTCTTGATAGGAAACAACCAACATCTCCTCGAATAATCATCAATGAATGATACAAAGAAATTTGCTCCTCCCAGGGAAGTCACTGGTGGTTGCCATACATCATAGTGAATCAAGTCTAAAATTTCTTTACTTCTGAACTTTGATGTGTTGAACTTCAATCGATGCTGCTTGCTTACAATACAATGTTCACAAAAGGGTAGTGATACCTTTGTGAGACCTAGAAGTAGATTTTTCTCTGCAAGTATCTTCATTCCTTGTTCTGACATATGTCCTAGCTTTTTATGCTATGTCATTGCAGCTTTGTCACTTGGACTAGTCACTGCAACGGATGCCTTTCCTTCTTGCAAAGTTGCTCCCTTCAGCATGTATAGTTTTGCAGCTATCTTCTTTGCTTTCATGAATACAAGCGCTCCTTTAATCACTTTCATAATCTTATTCTGAATCTCAAATCTGAACCCAAGATCATCCAGCTGTCCTACAGACAATAAATTCTTCTTGAGGCCCTCCATATGTCGCACTTTATCAATAGTCTGAATTGTACCATCATACATTTTTAATTTGATGGTACCGATTCCAACAATCTTTAAAGTTTGATCATTATAGCTGTACACAGATCCCCCAGAGACAGATTCATACTGATGGAACCATACTCTTTGAGAGGTCATATGAAAAGTAGTTGCTGAATCGAGAAGTCATACATCAACAAATCTTTTCTTTACTTCAATAATTATTGCCGCTTCATAGACCATTGCGCTTCCATCATTTGAAGTGCTTGCAGTATTTCCTTGAGGAACAAAATCTTTCTTCTTTAGATTCCAACAATCCTTCTTCAGGTGCCCTTTCTTACCACAATTGTAGCATTTGTAATTCTTCTTACTCCTGGATTTTGATCTACCGTGATTGTGGCCCCCACTTAGGCCACGCTCCATTGATCTTCCTCTCATCACCGCCAAGGCTTCCGCTTGTTGCGAATTTGCCAGCTTGTCTTCCTTACTTTTGCGCCGATTCTCTTCTTCCAGAATAGTAGCTACAATATTGTCGAACACTAGAGTGTCTGTGTTGTTTATTAAATTGATGATGAGTTGATCATACGAATTTGGTAGACTTTGAAGTAGAAGTTCCGCACGTTCACTTATCTCTATTGTATGTCCCAATGATGTGAGTTGGGAAAATAGAGTATTTAAAGTATTTAAGTGCTCCGTCACCGAAGTAGATTCCGCCATGCGTAAGGTGTATAGTTTCCTTTTCAGTAAAATATTGTTGTGGAGTGATTTGGCCTCGTACAATTTTGTGAGGTGATCCCATATTTCTTTCGCCGTCTTCTTCTCCTTTATGCTGGATAATACTCAATCAGCTAGTACTAGATGAAGATTAGCTACAGCATTCTCGTCCATCTCGTTCCACTTTTCATCTGTAATTCCAGCTGACCGTTCACTAATAGTCGCCAGACAATTATCTTTCCTCAATATTGCTTTTATCTTCAACTTCCATAATGAGAAATTGCTCCCGTTAAATTTTTCAATTTTGTATTTTACTGTCATTGCCGCTATCACTATTATTGTATGAATAATATCTTTCACAGGGTAAATAATAATCTAACTTATCTTTTAATGTGAATGATTCACTCTTGGTGGCAACTACAGAACATATAATAAGCAGATATAAGTACTCAAGACTGGCTTTGATACCACTTGTTGAGAAAAATTGGGACTTGGCTAGAGTAAGGTCGCAGCTTAAATAGAACTGAAAATATTAAAGATAAAATAGACACACAGATTTTTATGTGAAAAACCCCTAACTTAGGATAAAAACTACGGATAAGGTAGAAGAATTTTTACTACTGAAAAATTAGAGAATTACAAGGAGAAAACTAAATCACAAAAATACATCAAATATTTTTGTCTCTCTTTTCTTCTTTTTTTCTCTCTTCTCTCACCTCACTTCTCTCTTTTTTTCCGTTTTTTTTCTTGTATTTGCTCCTTACCTCTCCTATCTATTTATAAGCAGGAGAGTTTAATGGCCAGCCATCTTTGATTTTCTTTTTTTTTTGTTTTTTGTTTTATTTTTCAATTTTAGTAGGCACCAATTTCGGTGCCTACCATTGTTGACACCCTCCATTGTCTCTCTCTCCCCCTCCCCCCACCTCCATCATCTCTCTCTCTTTATACTCTCTTTTTCTCTCTCTACACCCTCCAAGTTTTATTTTTTTTTTTTTTCTCTCTTAGCTTATATTTCTGTACTCCCAAATGAATTAGATATAGGGAGAATAATGTGTTTTTGGGATAGATATGACTAGATCTGCAGAGATGAGGTAGAGAGATGGGAGGAAACTGCGGAATTGTGGGTAGAAGGGGCTTGATAGATATGTTGTATAAGAGTCTTCTACTACATGTCTCGTTAAACATTTTTCAATATTTTCAAATTAACACGGTACTTATCAATGTCTTAAATATCAGTCGGTACTATCTAATAAGGACAATATTGATCGGTATTTAGGATTATTACGGTATTAAGTGTGACAATTTTTCAGATGATATGGCATATATCGGTCGATACAGTACAATATTTAAAACTTTGATTAATAGATTAATTATTACTCAAATATTTCTAAAATCGTAAACATATTATAATAAATATAACAAATAAGGGTTGGACTAGAAGCCAATCATTAACTAAAATAGGCCTATAACATATCCTAGTGGTATAAAATATAATAACATATCTCAGTAGTATTTCAAAGAAATAAACAGTAGATAAATAGAAAAGAATTGGCAAACGAACATGATTTATTCACTGTAATTAGACTGATTACAACCTCTGTTCAAATAAGAAAAACAATAACAAATATGGCCTTCAACTCAGCATCAAAGGGATTCCTAAAATCTAGCATTAGCCAACATCTATTCAAACTTATTCAAATGAAAAACAACTGACAGGTGTAAAACTACTGAACTAGCAAATTCTAAGGCGGTTCTAACATTAAACCCTTCATCTTGTTTTGGAGACAGATTTTCTGTTCTCGAAAGGTAGGTCAATGCACGTCACTGAATGCCTTTAAGTTCCAATAAAACGTGGAGGAAGATAACAACTTCTATCAACCCTGTCATTTTTGCTGTGACGAAAAATTTCCCTTAAGTTCGCTGTAATGGGCAATTTCTCTTTATGTTTGCTGTAATGAACTTTGTCGTTATAGAAACGTAAAACCAGAACGACAGAAAGCACCTAGACATAGTAATTCAACATCACATCCTTTTACCATGGGCACGAAATGGATACCTTGAAAGCTTTTGAGCATGCCTCCTCTCACCATTTTAAACAGAACGTCGTTTAGACTAATCCTAGAGTCCAAGGTTTTCGTAGCTGCTGTCAATGTTGTCTTTGTGTCTCTTAAAGTGGAAAGGGATCCTCCATGATTGGACATCAAAAAGATGGTCTGCCCACAGTTGCTAGGCTGGCTTCCGCAGTTGCATAATTTACTGTCTAGTTTATCTTCGACCTTTAACAAATTTTTTCATAGTCTTTTCTCAAGAACCTAAAGAAATCTCGAACATCTCTCCCTAGTTTGGTGAAGGAAAAGGAAATTCCAAGTAAAGGTATTACTCTTTATTTCTTTATTTATTTGAAGAAAGATAGCCCACTATTAATATTATAAACAAACAAATAGTCTAAATGACTAATATATGCACCCCATCAGCAATGTTTGACTTCTGAATATTTTGTGTTAATAGTGATAACATTTAAACACATGTTGATTAGAACGTTTCACTCCTAGCCCTCTCCTACGTTTCTATGAAAGCAACGAACCCGCCTACCATTACTCAACATTTACACATTAAAGAGGATTTAGAACAATAGTTCACCATTTATTCATTAATTGATACGAATCAATTACCTTGATCGTTTTTTCTTTAAGCTTCAAGACGACTCCTACTTTCTAGATGAAACGGTAATGATCGATTATAGCATTAACCAATATTTGGTTATGATCGTTTTATATGTCAATTTTCATACAAGTAGGAATATTATACCAACTAAAATTTGTGTAGGAGGAGATAACCTAGTTGATAGACAAAATCGTTGCTGATTAGTTGAGGAGGTATTTGGAGGCTTTTAGTATTTAACATTTTGGACTTTTGTAAGGTTGAGGAGACAAATTAAGACTTCTTCACCTTCTTGGGAAACTACATAAAATGAATAAAAAAAGAAAAGAAGAGAACTTACAAGGTAAATAAATAATTTTAATAATTTGAAGTTTTTTTTCGAGAAAAATATGACACTGCAAAATTAATCATGAATTTATATAAGAAAACACTTCATCAATTAAGAACACTTTAATTGAGTTATCAGTTATGATTTTTAGTTATAATTTATATATTTTTGTATTAAATTTTATGTATTTTTAAATTTTTATATTGTATTAATATGCTATTGTTATTGATTTTTGTGTTTTTTTCGATTTTTATATTTTAAAAAATAAAAAACAGAAAAAAAACGAAATTGAACTAAGCGTAAAACTAAGCCCTTAGTTACATATGCTGACAAGCAACATCTTAGCCATCAAGTTTGATGTTTTCTTGTGTTCTAGATTTATATTGAATTTGCGTTGTATACGCCATGTTATGAAAAGGATTAGCCCACAATAAGAAAAACTATTTGTCAATACACCAATTTGCATAATAAATGTCAGACAGCAAATGAAGAAAAACAGTATGAGATGTACACAAAATGATACAACAAAATCTACGTTATATTTGTAAATTGATGTGCATGATGTCATGAATATCACGTGCCCTTGTGCTACAAGTAAAATAAAAGACAATGGAACACAATATATGATAGCTTGACATTCATTTATTTTAATAGACTTGTTCTTAACTGTGGAATAATAATCTCAATCATCGAATCATTTACTCGTTAGTTGTCATCTTCCTTTTTCCTTTGAATTATGTAGTACACATAATGGAAGAGAGTACATATAAATAGAGTAATCTGTTGTAATGATAATCATAATGGACATACATAAAAAGAAATTAGAAAGTGTCATACACATTTATATATTTTTATATAAATTCCCTTGTTAAATCCGCTTGTTGCCAACTGTCCAGAGCTTTGGTACTACATACATTTTAAAAGTGAGCTCAACATAATGAACAAGTATAAGCTTTTACAACTCTTGTCAGAAATTTTTGGCTCGTCCACCAACAGCAATAATTGTAACGTGCCAAGATTGGGGAGAAAAAAAAGAAGCTTTTTTTGAATAAATAGTTAAATTGTATATACCAATATAGTTAGGGATTATAAAGAAGATATTAGAATAAGCCCTATATTGTTGTTTCTTGACGAGGAATAGGATGTTTATACATCACTTACCTCATTTTGAGCAAATATCAAGAGCAAGTAAATAGTAAAGGGTTATTAATTGACAACTGGCAAATACTACAAGGTCCATGCAGTAAAATATGCTTCTATATCAAACAAAGTAACATTTTTGTTGCACCCTATTAACTTTTGGTTTATACCAATTTAAAATTTACATTAAAGTTTATGTTAGTATTCTTGGATGTTTTTTTAATAAGGTATACTATATGTAGGTTACGATACATTTGGAACCTCCAAAACTTAAATGGTTTTGCAATATTAGAGAATGTTTTGTTTTGTTTCTTATTTTTATTTCTTCTTATTAGTTTTTTAAATACGAGAATTAAAAAAAGTATAAAAAATAACATATAAATACAATGTAAAATTAAAAAATATAGTATAAAAATTAAAAAATATAGAAATTATAAATAAAAATTATGACCAACAACTTTAAACATGCCATAAATATTCGAGAGATAAGTTTTCAAGAATACATTTAAAGAAGAACCTTAAATATTTCAAGATTGGAGAGTAATTGTTTGGATATAGATGTCAGATAATCAATCAAATGGGTTATATAAGAGAACAAAAATTAATTTATCTCAAAGTTTTTGTGACCTTTTATTTATATTGAAGGAATTTATACTCGTTATTTTTAACTATGTACTGAACAAATTTTTAGATGTATATGATATTTATTGATTGAAATATTAAGGAAGCATCTTTTAAAAAATTAATACTTGAATTGGATGTGTAATAATGATTACCTTCTCTTTTTGTTGCAAAACTTGAAACTTCTTTTTCAAAAATAATTTTAATCTCCCATATTAAGAATTAATCAATAAATTATGTATGTGGAAGTATTGTGAGGTTTTATGAAAATTCCAAAAACAATTTTAAGGCAAGGCTTCTATTTATTCTTTTTAGCCTTGAAAATTCTTGTTTTCTTTTTTGTTGAGCCAACTAAACAATCTCTTATTATAGTTTTGCCCATTAAGCTAAATGATGTATCAACATTTTGCACTCCTCCACCTTTTGAAATAGTGAATTAAATTAGCATTTGATTTATTTGAATGAAAACATTAAATTTGTGCTTATTATATCATTAATCTATCGTGTTTGAAGCTATAGTAAAAGAATTAAATTTGTGCTTATTAGTAATGCATCAAATTTATATTCTCTCTCCATGTTGAGTAACGTTATTAACAATTTATCATATGTTTAACTCTCTAAAAATAAATCTGTTTACTTCTTTTATTTCATAATTAACGCAAATTAATCAAATTTTAG
>JAOXYD010028501.1:0-14258 GCA_028565735.1 Pinacopodium congolense | reverse complement strand
TTTACTTAGGCTACCAAAGCCTCAATTCAAGCTTATATAGCTTATTAAACCTTGATCAAAATCAATCCAATAAAGGAACCAAAATGAAACCAATGAAATGTTTATGCCTTAGGCTATGTCAATGCACATATAAAACATAAAACAATCCAATTCACAATTAATGAATAACTCAATTCAAATATTCTTTATCCTAAGTGAAGAGCAACCTATCCAATCTATTTTAAAGGCAAAGAGGAACCTATAATCCAATCAACAATTAATCAAAACAAATCCCCCAATTATATAGCCAAATACACCTTTAATGGTGTTTTTATAAAGCTTATGTAATAAAACCAAATCTAAAATTTCATAAGGCAACCAAAAATTTTAAAAATTCTCCTAACACATCAACATATCATAAACAATCAAAATGATTAATGAAAAACGTGATTATTGCATAAAAAATCGGATTAATCATAAGAGCACAAAATTTGTCAACATATGTAGTGTTAAAGTTTTGGCCTATAAGAAAAAACCTTTAACCAATCAAATGATGTAAAATAAATGTAATAAACCTAATGGAACCTTAATCAATCACTTAAGAACAAATCTCAACAAAGAAAAAATTTAACACATCAAATAGGTGATCTAAATCTAGAGCAAAGCTAAAATACTCAAACATGGATAGCTTTGAGTAACCTATAAAGTTAAGCTTAATCCAACAATGTAAACAGATCAAAAATTAACTAAGTAGAAAACAATACATTTAGCAACTCAAAAACTGATTTTGATGGTTGAAGTCATGGTTAAGCCAAGAACAATGAAAACTAAATAGTTTTGGGGTGTATAAAAGATTAATCGCAAACCAAGCAGAAGAAAATTCCAACAATTCAAAACTTAGATTAAACACACTCTAGAAAAATGAAGTAATTAGAAAATAATAATTTCACAATTCCATAAACAAATTAAAAAGATGAAAGATAAGATTAAGCTAAGGGCAGCTAACACCTTGGCAACTTCGAAGAGAAAAAATTTGAAAGCTTGAAACAATGAGTTAATCACTTAAAAATTCAAAAGCAAGCTCAATCAACGTTGTCAATATCTAAGCTAACTAAAAACAATAATTTTTCTACCCTAAAAACATAATTAAAACATGAAAATCAAAGTAGAATGAGGATAGTGTAGAAATATAGACAACTTTGGTGTTTTAGATTATTTGATCTTGTAATTAAAGCATCTAAACATGTTATAATAGTTTTAGAATGATATTCATATTGTTATGAAAGAGTTAGAGACATTAGAAACAAAAAATAGTCATTTAGGATTAAAAAACCTTTAGAAAAAGAAAAAGAAACTAGATGTTATGCGTGACAGGGATCTATACGATGGATTCTAGGAGCAATATGGTGCCTTCCAGACCATCGTATACCTTTCTAGAAATAGACGCAATACGACACCCTACAGCCTGTTGTTTATCTCTTGCTAGCCCATAGTTTTAGGTTCAAAAACCATGAAAAATGATCCAACTCAAATCCAAACCTTTCCAAACAAATTCCTTACATTAATTAACACATCAAATAAGTTTGAAAGCATAATTCAAGGATATTTAAATTATCAAAACATTTCAATTAACACAAAAATAAGAATTTCCTTGATTATGAAAATTTTTCATTCTTAAACAAGTTTAAAACTCTTCAAGCACTTTATAGACCATCCATAAACTAAAATTCACATCACAAGTATGACACAAACCAATTCAAACATATATAAATAGCTTCAGCCAATAATTCAGTTCACTTAAATCATTAAGAAGCATGCATTAATAAAATTCATCACATTACTCCTTAATTATGCAACATTTATCCTTTATGTCATTCAAATCAATTCTAACATGTCAATACACTAATCAAATTGAATTAAACACTAAAACCACAATTCAACTCTTATATGCCTATATGAAAATGTGAGAGCCCTTTTCAAGTATTAATTAAGAATTCAAGTTTAGGGAACTTACATCTTAAACCCTTGATCTTCATTCACTTGATCTTAATTCACTTGATCTTAACTCTTAATCATCACTCGATTTTCAATCCTTATCTATTCTCGTTCATCCAATGCTTAAGCTCTTCCACCTTAGCTCCACAAATAGATTCTTGCACTTTAAGACATTTTCCTATCTTATAAATGCATCAAAATCTTAAAAATTGGTAATAGTAATATTATTTTCATCATCAAACACATGATTAGAACCACATTGGTTCAACATACAAGATTAAAAAAAGTGCAAATGGAGATATAGAGAAATATAAAGCAAGACTCATTGCTAAAATCTACAAGCAAATACATGGAGTGGATTATGATGAATTATTTGCACCTATTATTGTTATAAAGACCATTCATTTTCTGATCTCTTTTGCAACTCAAATAAAGTGGTAGATCTATCAACTTGATGTGCTTCTCTAAATGGTGATCTTTAAGAAGAGGTCTTTATTGAATAACCAATTGGCTTTACAGTCAAAGGTCTTGAAGATAAGCTCTTGAGATTGAAAAAGGTATTTTATGGATTAAAGCAACTAAGGGCATGGAATCCTTGCATTGACAATTATTTCTAAGATAATTAGTTTGTTTATTTTTCTTATAAATATACTCTTTACATTAAATCATATGGAAATAGAAATATTTAACCCATTTATCTTTATATGAATGATCTTATTTTTACCAGCAATAACCCAATATTATTTCAAGAATTCAAGAAAGCCATGTCTTTGAGGTTTAAGATGATGGACATAAGACTGATGTCATACTATTTGGGCTTGGAGATGAATCAAATGATAGATAAAATGTTTATTTCACAAGAAGGTTATGCAAAAGAAATATTGAAGAAATTCAAAATTCTTGATTTCAATCTGGTGAACACACCTATGGAATGTGGAATTAAACTGACAAAGTTTGATGATAGAGATAAGGAAGATTATACTGTATTCAAAATCTTTATTAGATGCTTTAGATACATGACATGTACGAGACTAGATATTCTCTTTGTAGTTGAGTTGATAAGTCGTTTCATGGAAGCTCCTACTTGTACTCATATGAAAGCAGCTAAAAGGATTCTTCGTTTTATCAAAGGTATAATTAACTATGGATTGCTCAATACATCACCTGTTGATTTCACGCTTGTTGGGTTTTGTGAAAGTGAATTTGGGGAGATATTAATGATAGAAAAAGCACAAGTGATTTTGTGTCTTTTATAGGTGATTGTGTTATTACAAAGAGTTTAAAGAAGCAATCTATTGTGGCTTTGACAAGTTATGAATATGAATATATGGCTACAAATTCATGAATTTTTCATGCTATTTGGCATATAAAGCTATTGAATGAACTTCACTTGCCACAAAAGGAAGCAACTAAAATATACGTTAATAACAAATCTACACAAGCATGGGCTAAGAACCTATTTTTTATGATCAAAGTAAACATATAGATATAAGGTATGATTTTATTACAGAATGTGTTACAAAGAATAAATTGGAGTTCAAACATGTGAAGAATAGATATTTTATAAAATCACTCAAATTTGAAGTTTTTTAACAAATGAGAACAAGATTTAGAGCACGGAAGAAAATTTCAAACTAAAGGTGAGCGTTGAAGATTAATTTAAAATTATGTCTAGATTAAATTGATAAATTCTAGATGCATGAGTGTTTAACTTCGTTATTAGGAGTTTAATTGTGTTCATGTATTGGTTATATAATTAAGTATGGTCCATGTATAGTTTTGAGTTCATGTATTGTTTATTTAATTTAGGTTCATTAATTAGTACATGTACTTATATTTTAAAGGTCATCTTTTGTAACTATAAATACCCCTTTGTACTTAAACTAAAGTCATTTAAGTGAAATACAATCTCTTCTCTTAAACAAATCTTTTCTTTTTAATCTTCCTCTCCTTTTAACATTGATGATCACATCATTGACATAGGTATCTATACTTTTTCCTAAAAATGTTATGGATACCTTATTGATTAACCTCTAATAATCTTCCCCTATGCTCTTCGGTCAAAAGGCATCACTTGATAAAATAACAAGTACCGAATAAAGTATTCTCAATATTTGGATCATATATAAGAATTTTCTTGTAGCCTAGTAAGGCAAGTCATAGGTATTATATGAGATCTTCTCGATATCTAGATCATATATAGGAATTTGGTTGTAACCAAATATAATATCTATGAAACTTAACTTCTTATACAATGCCATTATGTTCATTAATTGATTGATTTTAGACAAATGGTAGTTATCTTTTAGGTAATCTTTATTCAAGTATATGAAATCCACATATATGCATTATTTTTCACTTGAATTCGTTGTCATCACTATATTAACAAATGATTTGAATACTAGGCCTTATGTATTAATTCAGTCCTTAAAAATTTTCACACTTCATCCTCAAATGTGATTTGTATTTTTAAGGTAAAAGTTCATTTCTTCTTCTTGAAAAGCCTATATTCAAGATCAAAATTTAACCTATGTACTGCTACTTTAGATTGATTCCTTTTATATGTTCAGGTCACTAAGTGACAATTGTTTCATAACTCCTTAGTAATGGCTCCACGGATGATCTTTCAATGCAAATTCTCATCGTTGATAGTCTTTACTTCTCTATGATCTCCCATATTTACCTTTATTATCCATCTTATAAGCTTTTCTCTCTACTCTCTCCCTAATTCTTATGAATCATTCCCCTAAAAATTAACCTACTTGTTTTAGGTCCCTGTACACCGCAACTATACTACTATATGTTGAAAAATTCACTAAAAATTGATAGGATATTATCAAAAGCCTAAATGAGTAAAAAGAATGTCTTCCTAAAATGACATTATAAGTTTAAGGTATGTCAACTATGTGGAATTCCATAGACCTTATAGTTCGTTTAGGTTAAGCCACTAAATTTAACAATAGTATTATTTTTCTTGAGGTGTGTGATGTCCCCTACCACAACCAACCAGTTTTATCCCAATACAAATTTGATATGTTCCTTGATGAATCTCAAAGTACAAAATACATCATAGCTTAAAGTGTCGACGGAGCTACCATTGTTATTAAGGATCCTTTTCACCTTGTAATTAGCTAATGTTAATATTATGATCATCATGTCATTGTTATAATTAGCAAATTTAGGATCCTCCTCCTTAAAGATAATCCATTCTACTGATCTTCTTTCTCTCTTTGCTTCACCATCAATGTTAACTAAACTTTTAGGCTTAGGAATAGCCTTCTTCAATTTCATTATGATCATTCTTAAATTTCCTATTATTATATTATTTATGACCCTCACCTTGGGTTGCGCTCCTTTGGATATGCCATCATATTCCCTTAATTAAGACTAATCATAGCTTTTATTAATGCCCTTAACCCCAAGATTGTGAGCAAAATGTTTTCTAGCTTCTACTTTTTCAATATGGAGTCTATGGCATTTTACAAATCCTATTATTCCTCCATTTTTTCCCATAATTTCAGTAGAAAAAACAAAAATTTTATTAACATCTAATATTAGGGTAACTTATCAATGATTTCAAAAAATTGATGAGGTCTTTTTTAAAAGTAGTTAAGAATATGGTTAAGAGATGCATTTAGCTACGGGAAATTAGAAATTTTTTACATACAAGCTTTATTTCCCCTTTTGGTTCATTCTTTCGAATATGCTCTCTCTTCTTAAACTACCTTAACTATTCCCTGTTTATCCTCTACTCGCAACCATTCAACCTTCTTTGTAAGTTCTTTACTTCCTCTAAAATGATGAAGCATTATACCCACTCCTACCCTTTATCTAAGGTATATAACTTTTTAATCACATAAGACCTCCATAAGGGTATTGATGGCTTAAGATCTTCTTAAAAGTTGTAAATGCTATGATAGAGTTCATGTTTTGCACTTGAGTACCTCATTTCACATTTTGTCTACATCAAAATACAATGCAAAGAGGTTTTGTCTAAGCCTCCCCTTATCATTAACAATATCTGTTTCATTTAGATTTGATCTATTTAAAACTTAAGATTGACCCTTTGAGATGGTTTGATATTAATCCCTTATAATTTCCACCAAAGTTAGAGGGAAGAACTTTCACTTGAAGAAATGTTCTTTGTGAGTTCATCATTTATTGGTGTCAGACACGATCCATGGGGTCTATCATGTCATTTCATGGCTCAAATTTAGGTAGCTTCGACTTAAATGGGGTGGCTCACATATGATTGCATGAATAAGAGCCTATTTAAAGCTACTCGAGTCTTATCTTATGAAATATCAAAAGGAGTGACATTTTCTTTGTGTTCCTATTTTGAAAACCCGAAGACAATTTTGTCTCATGTTTTTAATTCCCTATATTAGATAATTTTGCTAGCCCCTCTATCAATTAGGGGGCATCTTATTGCTGGTAGTTTTTTAGACTTGATGATGTCATTCATCCTTTTACTATCCTTTGAGCTTCTTGCTACTATCAAAGGATGATTATAAGGCTCTTAATTTTATATTGCAAATTGAAGAATATAGCCTATTTAGGTCCTCTAGAGTAGTCTTACTCACTTTTCTACTAGGAACCCTGATCACTCATCTTTCTATTGTGGAATCTTTAAAAATCTTCATCTTAACTTTAACTTCTAAATCAAATTCTCATAGACCTATATAGAGATATACGCTTTCAAATGAAAACCTATGTGAATGGTTATGGTGGGTCTGTTGCTGACCACCAAATACTAAAATACCTAACTACCAAACTAACTATGTAGTAGTGCATGTCAAGGTCGATCCTATGGAGAGTTAATTGTGCTTGTAAGCTATTCCTTATATTGCCTAAAAGAAAATAAAAAGAAAAGAAATCCCTAAATTTTGTAGAAATTAAAACAAATAGAGAATGTAATTGATGAAGTCATAACAAAGAAATAAAAATTCACAAAAGAAATAAACGGAAAATAATAAAAGATAATTGGGTAAAAGATATTTCTAGGATTCAAGACCAATAATTAATCATTGAAAGATATAGATTGTGATTGGTTTAAGCTGCTAACCTATTGATATAAACAAGCTCTTGAATTCTAAGTTCCTCCTAGTTTAGATAAATTCATCAAACTCTAAAAATATCCTTAACAATATGATAACCTAGAATAAGCTCTCCAGATTTAAGGACACAGTAGCTTTAAATGCTAGGGATGACTAGTCTAATCCACAATATCACAAACTTAGATTGTGTAATTTAGAGAATTGGAATCCTAGACTAATTGGTTAAGTTTACCTACAAAACCAATTAACTTATTGCTACTTGTGGATTCAGCTACTAACAATCATAGATTAAAAGTGAAATCCTAGTAATTGAACTAGAAATTATACTTAGGGCGATCAATCCTATGTATTAACCCTTAATCCATGTCATTTAACCTGAATTCCATTTCAATCTCGGCCTAAATCACAATGCCTAAAGTAGATTAAGTCAAATCTCACAATTATTCATCTGTTATCCCTTTAATATCTTCTAACCCATAAGCAACTAAGCTAACATACGAAAATAAACACAAAACGTAAACTAAAAATACGAAAAACAAAACATAAATGCATCACAGAATAAGAAAATAAAGAAAACAAGGATAGAAATTAAAGGAAACACAATTATATTAACATAAACAAAGCATTCCATACATAAATAACAATATTCAAATGAAAGCCTAACAAAAATAAAATAAAAATGGAACTACAATAGTAAAAACAACTAAAACAGGAAGAAAACAACATTTAAATACGACAACTAAAGAGGTTGAAGCGAAACAACAATAAAACTTAAACTAAAACCTAAAATAGGAAGAACAAATCTAAGAAGATGAATAAGGAACGATAGCTAGAAACAAAAGAATGAGCTGCCTCCCTCAATTTTGTATTTTTCATCGCCTTTTATATGCCTCTTTTAGGTTTAAACAGGTGAAAGGCACTTTTTTCCTTAATTTTTTTCTTTACTATTCGAATGATATCGATTGACTAATTGATGCTTTTGGTCAACTGAATATAGGTCATTCGGTCAACAGACCATGGGTCCTTTGGTCGATTAAAACACAAGGAATCGATCGACTAACTTCGGTCATTCAATTGACTGAACTTCAAGTTTCCAATAGCTGCATCTTCCTTTTTCACTCTAATTTGCTCCAAACTTGTCCCTTTTCACCATCACTTTTTTCTAAATACTAACTCTATATGAAAGCTCAAAAGGAACATAATTTAGGCATTCAAACATCAAAATAGGGACTAATTTACATTGAAATGCATATAAAAACTTAAGATAATTCAATCATATCAGGTTGTCAATGTTGAACTAGGAGAGATTCCACCTTATTTTTATTTTTATAAAATAATCTTGGTACTAATGATTTTATTATGTTTACTATTTTGGAGAGATAGGTATGTTGAATAAGTAATTAGAAGATGAATTTAGGAATTTTAGAGCTTAAATAGAAAGTATAATGAACAAGTCAAAAGACTTAACCTTTAAGATCAAGATAGTAATTTAAATAGGTTTGTATCATAATTTTTAATGTAGTCTTACTTGGTCTTATCAGAATGCTTAAATTTCAATTCAAGTTGACAAGACTCAAACTTAAATATCAAGATAGTGATTTGAATATGTTTTGTATCATAATTTTTATGTAGTCTTACTTGGTCTTATCATTATGTTTAAAGTTCAATTCATGTTGAGAAGAGTCAAGCTTTAAGATCAAGATACTAATTTAAATAGGTTTTGTATCATAATTCATTGTGTTTAAAGATTTCAATTCATGCATAATTCCATTCATGATTAATTTATGAATATAGGTTACATAATCAAGAGGAAATGTGTTGGTAATTATTTTAAAATAAGCCTATTTATGCATAAAATTATTTTTGAGAAAGTTTGATCTGTGTGAATGTATGTGTGTGTTAAGAAAGTGTTTTGAAATTTTGGGAATTACTTTAAAGTAATTTTATTATGTTTGAATGTGTGGAAAACTAGTTTGGATAGGTTTATTTGACTAGTGGTGGTCGACTACTTGTTGTTAGACTAGGGGCTTTAATTTATCAACTAGTGCGTACAATCTTGAAAGACTAATTGGCCAGTGGACTAATTGACCAATTCCATGCTGTGTTGATTTGATATCACTAATTTAGTTCAAATAAATAAATCAATCAATTAACATGCAAATCAAAATTTAATACCAAACCAATTTCATGACAGTGTACCAATCACAAGTAATAAAGTGGAGCTTATTTAATATTCTAGAATGTCGAACCCATAGATAACTGATTTTTATGACTACTAAGGCAATTGGATTACAGTTATTTAAGGAAAATAAAGGCTTAAAACTGAGGATTAATTTAACGAAGAAGAACCTTAAAAAATTCCATTTTTGCAATTGAACTCCAATTTGTCCAAAGATTACCAATTGATTAAATGGTTAAGGACTAGGCCTAAATAACTTAAGTGAGTTATGAAATGGATTGGAATTTCTATTCTAGGGCCTTCACTAAATCAAGACAAAGTTATGGTCAAGTCATTGCGATATCTCTAACATTTCTAGTTTATGGTTTAGTCCACTCATAAATCAATAGGAAGTAGGCTTAAAGTTTAAGAAGTTTCTAATCCTAAATTCATATTCAAGATTAATACCCTCATGAAATAACCAACCAATGATCATGTATTGATTAAAATCATCTTATTTATAGATTTTCCAACAAATTAAGTGATTATTCATTTACTTAATTATCTAAGCTCATATCATAAGTGATCATGTTAAGATATGCTTTAAGATTTCACATAAACAAAGATTGTCATTTAATCATGTGATAAACATTCACTTAAGACATTTAGGAACCTGCCCCTACCTAAGATTCAGCTCAAAACATAATACATAAATAAGAAAAATCAGATTGAATCAAAACAACCCATGTTCTTGCCATATATGAATAAAGAGAGTACAAAATAAGAGATTTAATGTTTAGGAAGCACCACATAATGACACAAATTGATAGACAACCTCCCAACACGCCCATGAACTCCCTTGAATCCTTAAAGTTTTGGCTTTTTGGCTTCCATCTGCATTGTACAACATTTATAAACATAATTAATCACTTTAACATCAAATTGGATGCCATGTTTCTTAAAATTGAATTAAATTTGCAAGAAAATACATTAAAATCAAGGCTTAACATTTCCTCCACACTTAGCTTTTTCTTGTCCTCAAGAAAATCACTGAATCATCAAGTTCAACATGACCTATAAGCGTAGGAAAACTTGTCCAACTCATCAAACATAATTAATGGACCAATTTCCTTGTTTTTTCAAACATTATCCATTTAAAATAGGATATATAGCCAATTAAGCATATCAAGTCACAAATAACTTTAAATCACTTCATGTTTATCAAATTCAAACTTAATCACACTTCTATTCCACATGTAAAATGAATAGTGCTAAAACAAAATATATCATCTTTCAAAACCATCAAACATCCTGTATTCATTAAAACCAAAACATAAAGCAAAAATGTGAGCTTTTTGAAGCTTGGTTGAGAGGTCAAAAAATTTTATTACACGAAGATGAATATTTTGTCGTGAACATACTTGATACATCAATCAAATCACCTCACATAAACTGGCTACTAGCTTTACTCATAAACTTCAACCAATTGGTATAAAGCCAGTGGAGTGAATAGAACTCACTTATTACTTTCTTTTTCTTTTCTTTTCTTTTTTAACTATTTTTTTCATTTTTCTTCTTTTCAAATTACAGCAAGAATGATAGGATATTTTAAAAGACAGAACAGTTTGCTTTAGAACAATGCGTTTTAAACATAGAACTCATAATGACGAAAAGAATTCATAATCCAAAGCATGAAGTAATTTAAATCCATTTGATCTTTAATAGACTAAATAAATCATATAACATCTAAAAGAGGCATAATAAATGAAAACAAAAGGAAAAATGTCTAAATATTTGCATTAAAATCGAAAAAATATTCCACAATTTATAGATTACATTGAAAAAGATGATAAAATGAGACACTTTAGGACAAGTTAAAAATAGTATGATCATTCATTCCCTTCCCCAAACTTAAATTGAACATTATCCTCAATATTCATAAAACATATATTAAGCACATAAATGAGGGATAAAGAATAGAAAGCACCTGGATAGAAGATAAATCACTTGAAAATTCATTGAAGGTGCATTTTGACACTTGTTCCATAAGATAGCAAAGATTGAATATAACACCTACAAAGCCAATAAAAGAGAATCAAAGCACCTGAAACCAACTAGAAAGCAACCATGCTCTATAAAGTAAATATGAGCAAAGAACAACAAGGAGCACAAAAAGGACCAAAGCACACTAAAACCTAATACTACGGTCGGATTGTCTCCCAAAAAGTGCTTCTTTAAAGTCTTTTAGCTGCACCTTAAAGTTAGGAAATTTTTAATCTAAAGTTTAGAGCACCATCTATGTTATTTCATTTATTCTTTTAAGATGGGGAAGCTAAATTCTCACAGGTTTTTACACCTTTAATTACGTGATAAAAAGCATCACAAATCCTGTCTTTAAAGAAAAAAAATATGTAACCCTTACCTTGAGGAAAGTACCATGGTAAATATGTAAGCATGACTACCTTTAGCCAAGGATTAAAAGGAGACACACCTAGAAAATAAATGCACTTAACTAATACTTTAATATCCATCAATTCATGATTTTGATAAACCATATCATTACTTGGTTCACGGCATTCCTTTGATTCAATTTTGAATTCATGTTCATCTTCATTCTAGTCATCAATGTCATGCATATCATCTTGTTGACAATTAAAACCCATTAAGTCATGGTGGTCTAGGTCATGAATATGTTCTTCATTACCACTAACTAAATCAACCATAGACTCATCTATTGGTGTACCTAAACTTTCATTAGTTTCAAGAGCTTTTTTCATCATTTATGCATAAAAAATTGTCATCATCTTTATGCTCAAAAGAAATTGAAGACTCTTGATTAAACCTATTCATGACAATAGCTTCTAACCTACTTGACTTTAATGGAGGGGATTCACGGAACTAACATAAAGAATATTGTCTAATTGATCTTTCTAATTACTCTGTGAAGGACTTTATTTGCATTTCTAAAAGAACTTTATCCTTAACCCCACTTTCTTGCACAAGTAAATGCTTTTTCCTAAGCTCCCTCATTAAATCCTTAATTTCAATTAATGTTACAATTCTAGACGCATGATCAGAAGAAGGTTCATAAGGTGGCCTATAATTTGGTTCATAATGACTTTGGTAATCAAATGGCTAACATGAAGTAAAAGATGGTTCATTATGAGATTAATTATGCCATGCATAATCAGGGTAAGAGGATGAATGATCAAATGCATAGGATTCATCGTATGCATCGGGATTTGTATATGAAATTGCTTCTTCTAGCTCATACCATTGGTGCTTTTACTAATTATCATATTGCCCCCACATCTTGTTAACGATTAGAAACTAGGAACTAAAATATGCTCTAACACAAACTAATCAAACAAGAAACACAAAAAAAAGAACATAGAAAACAAGTAAGAAAAAGAAAACACACAATATAAATGATATATACACCCTAGAGTAATTGACACCAATATATTTCTAATATCATAAAATATTCAGTTCCCCAACAACAGATCTAAAAACTTACTGAGTTGATTTGATATCACTAATTTAGCTTAAATAAATCAATCAATTAACATGCGAATCAAATTCAATACCAAACCAACTTTAAGACAAAGTACTGGTCATAAGTAATAAAGTGGAGAATATTTAAGTCTCCAGAATATTGAACCTACAAAGAATTGGTTTGTATAACTACTAAGGCAATTGGATTACAATTATCTGAGGGAACTCAAGGTTTAAAAATGAGGATTAATTTAACTAAAAAGAACCTAAAAAACCTTCCATCTTTGCCATTAAACTCCAAATTGTTTAAAGATTATCATTTGATTAAATGGCTAAGGACTGGGCCTAAATGACTTAAGTAAGTTATGAAATGAACTGAAATTTCTATTCTAAGGCCTTCACTAAATCAAGAGAAAGCTATGGTCAAGTCGTTGCCTTTTCTCTAACATTCCTACTTTATAATTTATTCTACTCATAAATCAATAGGAAGTAGGCTTAAAGTTCAAAATTTTTCTAATCCTAGATTCATATTCAAGATTAGTACCCTCACAAAATAACCAATAAATGGCCATGTATTGATTAAAATTATGTTGTTTATAGATTTTTCTAATGAATTAAATGATTGGTCCTCTACTTAATCATCTAAGCTCATATCCTAAGTGATCAAGTTAAGATATGCTTTAAGATTTAACATAAAAAATATGATCATCTAATCATATGATAAACATTCACTCAAGGCATTCAAGAACCTGTCCTTGGCTAAGATTCAACTCAAAACATCATATATAAATAAGAAAAATCAAATTGAACCAAAACAACCCATGTTCTTGTCATATATGAACAAAGAGAGTAGATTTAATGTTTAGGAAGCACCCGATGATGATATAAACTAATATACAACCTCCAAACACGTCTATAAACTCCCTTAAATCCTTAAAACAACTTAAATTCTTAAAAAAATTTAAAATTACAAACTAAAAAAGGTTGGAAAAACAAAAAGAAAAGAAAAACCTAAAAACTAAGGAGAGATGAAGAGAATATGTGTTTGATTTGAATTCTCCCTTCAAATCCATCCGAACTGCTGTAAAATTGAGCTATAGAGCTCCTTATATATGTTTGCTACAAGTTGGATTTAAGTAGAGTAAGTTACAGCAAGTGAAGAGGCAAGTTGCAACTGATTTCCATGTGATAAGTACCAAAATGCATTTAAAAGGCGTATAACGGTGAGCTATAAAGGCGTCTTTATGGTCCTCTACTTCGAGAGCAATATGGTGGGTTAAGAGACCATTATGGCAAGCTACTGAGGTTGCCATAATGGTCTGAAAATTGAAATTTTTTATGATTTTTTAATTTTTTTTCTCGAATTTTTGGCTTCCATCTGCATTTTATAACATCTATAAACATAATTAAGCACTTTAACATCAAATTGGAATTAATTTTCCTTAAAATTGGATTAAATTCATAAAAAAATACATTGAAATCAAGGTCTAACATGCCATACACTGGTTGATTAATGCCTGAGACTTATTGACTCATAGTGGCAAGACTTGGCCATAATGGATGTTTTCTTAGAA
>JAOXYD010028500.1:0-27903 GCA_028565735.1 Pinacopodium congolense | reverse complement strand
ATTTAACTCTTTTCTTTTTATTGGTTCTTCTAAGAGTAAGAGTAAGACTTTTAAGAAGATTAAGAGTAAAAATAGAAGGCTTTTGCTAAAGTAGCAAAGTTAATAAGATGGAGTTAAGAAGAAGAATGACAAGGAAAATTTCTTTCCATTATAGAGTTACTAGACAATGGAAGAGGAATTATAAGGCATATCTTGCTACCTTGATAAAGAAGAAGTTAAAGATCACTTCAACATCTAGTATATTTATAATTAAAATTAATCTTTCTAATTTTGTTTCACAATTTTGAGTATTAGATACAAGTTATAGTTGTCACATTTGTAACAATGTGTAGGTATTAATAGAGAGTAGATAGTTGAGGAAATGTGAAGTAAACAGATGAGTTAGCAATATAACAAGAGTTGCTGCACTAGTTGTAGAAACTTGTAGTTTAGCTTTTCCTTTTGACCTGGTGCTTGAACTAAATAATTTTTATTAGGTTCCAACAATTACTAGAAATATTATTCCTATTTTGTATTTAAACATGAATGGATTTGTCTTTATGATTAAGAATAAAATTTATTCTTTTTATAAAGATGTTGTTTGTTATGTATTTGGTTTGCTTATAAATGGTTTAAATGAATTAGATTTTAAAAGGCCAATATTCATTATAACTAGCAAAAAAATTAAATGATCATAATTCTTCTTATTTATGGTACTGAAGGTACAAAGTAGAAACCAAAAAGTTACAAAAGAAAGATATTTGAATCATTTTGATTGTGAATCATATGAAAATTGTGAATCTTGTTTATTGGGTAAGATGATCAAATTATCCTTTAGTGGAAAGCAACGACATGCCAATAAGTTACTAAAGCTTAAACATTCAGATGTATGTAACCCTGTGACTACTTAAGTTAGAGGCAGATATTCTAATTTCATTACATTTATAAATGATTATTCAAGTTATGGTTGTGTGTATTTAATGTAATATAAGTCTTAAATCATTTGAAAAGTTCAAAGAATTTGGAGTTAATGTAAAGAAACAAACTAGTAAGAATATTAAATCCCTTAGATCTGATCAAGATGGTGAATACTTAGATCATGAGTTTTTTTATTACTTAAAAGAGAGAATGAGATTCTCTCACAATAAACTTTCTTTATAACTCCACAATATAATGGATTGTTTACGAGGAGAAATTGTACTCTATTTGGTATAGTACGTTTTATGATGAGTCGTGTAGTTATTTCGATCTCATTTAGGGATATGCCCTAAAAACTATAACTAACCTTTTAAACATAATTCCATTGAAATTAGTTGATAAGACTTTGTATGAGATATAAATTAGTAACAGATTAAATTTATCTCATGTAAATATTTGAGAATGTGATGCATATGTGTAATGTGCAATATTTAATAAGACTGAAGTTAAATTAAATAAGTATATGATAGTGATGAATTTTGTTATGTTTTAATATGTCATTTGAATTGGATTCATCCCTATTTTTGATATTAAAGTACTCAATTTATATTAAATTATGCTTAATGACATGTTTAATCTCTTAACATAAATTCTGGGATCAAAGCATAAACTTTTGGAAGAAATTGGAGTAAAAATGGTAGGCTTGGGAGACTTATATAGTGGTGTCCATAGACCACTATATACTTTCGAAGACTAGGAGCTATACAGTGGGTTCCCACACTATCGTATTACTCTTCAAACTATTGTATTAGTACCTGACAGTGAATAAAAATAAAGACAAATCAGTCTTTTCCCTATCCTTGACTTACCCTAAGTGGCAAAGGTATAAAAGCCACTCGTAGGGTCGAATAGAGGAGGCTAATAGCTAGTCATTTCTTAAGCTTTATACTTGTTTCCGTTATATTTCCTCATGTTTTAGGGTTTTAATTTCAGTTCTTTCCATTGTTTTCATTTTGAATTTTCTATCCTTGATTTCCTTTAATTAAGTATAAGTTTTGTTTATTTAACGTCTATTTTTATTGATTTGAGCATGTATGACTAGTTTTCTAAAGGTTTGAAGGTATTTTATGGATAATGGATGATTATTTTTGAGATTGCGATTAAGTTCTTTTAAGTTTGGTGCTTGAAAGCTTAGGTCAGATGGGAACTTAGATTTAATGTCAAGGATTAGACGTTATCTCTAGGCTTGATTACCTTTAAGTAATTTTCTAATCCGAAAGCTAGGGTTGAACATGTGATACGTAATAGTCCATAGCGATTCTCATAAGTAGCAACAGACTAGTTAGATTTGTGGGTAAACTTAACTAACTAGTTTAGGTTTCCAATATTTTAGGTTAAATCTTCTGAACTTGTGAGTAGGTAGCCTAAGTTAGTCATTCCTTAGTACCTAATGTTTCTTTACTATTAAACTTAGAGAGCTTATTCGAGATTATAACAGAGTTAGGAGTGTTTCTAAAGCTTGTTAGAA
The DNA here is from genome assembly GCA_028565735.1 of Pinacopodium congolense. Lineage (NCBI taxonomy): Eukaryota > Viridiplantae > Streptophyta > Magnoliopsida > Malpighiales > Erythroxylaceae > Pinacopodium > Pinacopodium congolense. The sequence goes on along the minus strand of JAOXYD010028500.1, from coordinate 25,478 downwards.
TCACCTACTTTCAAGGAATTGGGAGTTTGAGAGCTTGTTTGGACCTATAAACTAAAGCACCTTTTATCTAGGTTTGATGATCATAGGTTGTCCCAAAATCCCAATGATACCTTCAACCTATTTCTTTGATATTGCTATTAATTTATCGTCTTTTGTATTGTGTTTATCTTTAGCTACTTTTGTTACTTCTTATCACTTCAGGGGTTTTTATTTTCTTTTCCTTTACAACATTTGAAATGGCGATAATCTTCTAACTCTTTGTGGTTCGACCATAACTTACCATATTATATAGTGAGGTATAGTTAGGAAGTATTATTTGATAGTTTTACGACAAGCTATCAAATTTTTGGCACCGTTGACGAAGAGCTGGTTTTGTTATATGCTATTTCTAGTGTTGTTGTATTCTTTATTTGTTGAACTTTCTCATCTTATTTTCTGTTTTACATGTCCGATAGCCTGCCAAAGCTTACAATGTTATAGACATTTTCTGCAGAGTATAGAAGTTCCATTCTTTCCCCATTTAATCCATTTTTTATTTCTCCTATTACAGGTCATACGAGGATTTAACATTCCGGGCGCATTCAGCATATTCCAATACTTAGCAGTTCATCATCTGAGGAGGAAGCTGAAGAGAACTTCGAGGAGCCTCCAAAGGAAGTTAAAATCAACATGGAGCAGTACCAGTGAACATTACAGGAGCTTACAACTCCTACCTTTAACCCTGATCTTCTTAGCATTAATTATCTTGATAATGAACCTAACTTTGAGATTAGACCTGGTCTAATTTGTGTTTTTTCTATTTTAAAATATTTTAAGAATAATAGCTCATTAGGATTTGGTTACATCACCGTTCTAAACAAATTTCCCAAAGAGATCCATATTGCATGTTCGGGGATAAAACCTGTTAATGTCACAAAAAATTAACTGAAGTTGAAAGCCTTTCCTTTTGCCTTGACAGATGCAGCTAAAGAGTGACCCTATAATTTACTAGTTGGTTTGCCTACCACTGGGGACCAAATGCAATAAGTCTTCTTCGAGAATTACTTTCCGGTGTCGAGGGTTACAAACATCTGAAAGGAGATTTATGGAATTCAATAGGAGGGAGGTGAGTCACTTTACGAGTATTAGGTGCATTCCAAGAAGCTGTGCAATGGTTGCCCAAATCATTAGATAAGTAAACAACTTCTTATTCAATATTTTTATGAAGGACTAACGCCTATGGACAGGAACATGATAGATGCGGCTAGTGGAGGGGCATTAGTTAACAAGATACCAACTAATGAAAAGAGGTTGATAGAAACTATGACATCCAACTCATAATACTGGGATAGAAGGAACAACATCCCCACCTCTATATTGAAAGCTAAGGACATTGCTATCTCGAGGTTGGAGTAGCAAGTTACAAACCTCACGTCCTTGGTGGAGTAAGCCATTGTTAGAAAGGGGAAGGCCAAGGTACGTAAAATTTATTCATTATCTGATCATTTAGCTTATTCATATCCTACCTTGTAGGATGACCAGCAAGTGTACGCTATAGGAGCACCTCAAGGACAATAGCGAGGGTGTGATCTACACACTATTACATACAATCCGTGGTGGAAGGACCATTCAAACCTATGTTATAAGGGTAAACAATAAGGAAGTGGTACTAATTTTATACCTCTCGTCATGTAGGAGCAGCATGGATACAACCTTCTACCTAGGTTCTACCAGCAATAACCACAGCCTCCTCCACCTTTACCACCACAATTTGGATGTATGTCTTTAAAAGAAATTGTGAAAAAGGAGGTTGGTAAGGAGGGAAGATAGAGTGAAGTTGGAGGAGAAGCATTAGGAGAAGAAGGAGGACCCAGAAAAGAAGAAGCTAAAGGAGAAGTAATAGGAGAAGAAGGAGAAGGAGCAAGCAATTCTAGACATTTTCCACAGCTTAGAGCTGACTAAACCTCTACTCGAAGCTACTGAGCAATTTGTGAAGGAGTGGAGCATGTAGAAGAAGAAGAAGGATGTAGCAAAGACGAGTAGGGATAGAAGTATCAACAGTTTAATCAGGAAGGCTATCACTTAAACATAAAGATCATGATATCTTCTCTATTCCTTGTATAATAAACGACACAATGTATAATTAATACATGTTATACTTACTAGCCTCCATTAATATAATGCCATTATCTATTTTTCAAGCTCTTAAGTTAGGTTCTTTAAAAGTTACTTGTATTTTTCTACGTTTATTTAATGGCTCTAACGTTTACCCTAACAGGGTCTTTAAGGATGTATGCATGATGAAGAGTCTTCCATTCTATTTGGAAGACTATTTATAAATACATCCCGTACTATTATTGATGCCGATGAGGAGGAGTTGATGAAGGAGTGTGACGGGAAAGTTATCATGTTTAACATCTCTGAGGAAAGATGACATCAATCTAAGTGCGGTTTCAAGAGTGGATGTAGTTGGCTCATTCATTTATTCATGTCATTCATAGGTGCAGTAACGATTCCTTTAGATGCGAGATAAGGCATGAACACCCAAGGTTCAAGCTTATGATCTTAATTAAGCATTCGTTAGGAGGTATCACAACCTTATCTTCTAGTTTTTGTATGTTTTCTACTTAAGTCTTAGTTTGTTTCATTCGAGTGCTTTATTTGCTTTCTGTAAGTTTGGTTTGTAGGAATTCAAGAAGGAAGTTGCAATCTTATTCTTCAAGTTTAATATAACCTCTTCGACCCAGAGGAGTATTCTTGGTTCCTTTCTCCCATATATGTGCTTTTAACATTTTATAACATTGAGGACAATGTCTATTATAAGTGTAGGGGTTGGGCAAATTTAAAATTTTCTGCACTTGAGTTATTATGATGTGCGTTAAATCATGAAATTCTATCATTGTAGTTGGAATGAGATTGATTTGTCTGTATAAATTTAAACTGAGCTACTTAAGTATAAGGTGAATCATGTTGATTGATTGAAGTAATTAGTTGCATAAACTTAGTCAAAATTTTTATACTTGAGTAATTAGACAATGTGTGAAATCATAATGGGTTTTCATATAAGCCTATGTGAGGAATTGAGCTTATTGACTACATTCTAAAGTCATTTTATTTTCTTTGTTGTATGTGATACTCCCCTAAGGAGATTACCTTCAAAACTTGCTCTAAACCAATTTGACACTACTAGATGCATGTTATATAGAAAAGATTAAGGCCTTCTTTGTTTTCAACGCTTTAACTTACATGACCCATTCAATTTATTATCCCTTGTAACCCCTTTTGAACCTTTAACCCCCTTTTTTTGCTTAAATTAACCACTCTATGTTAAAACTAAAAAATCCTTTAACTTTACTCAATCACAAGTCTAATGAAGTGCTAAGTGAGAAAGTATAGGACTTTTGATTTACATTTTATTTTGAGATTATTTGAAAGGTACCACTAATCATTTTATGTATATATTTGTTGTTATTATTTCCTTTTTTTTAATGATATTCAAGTAAAAAATTTATAAAAATTGAAAAAAAAGGGATCAAATATGATAGCAATAGTTAGTGATAAGTAATCAGTTATATTCACATAAATTTCTTAGAAATTATATTTGGTTGTCCCTCTACACTTAGTACTTTATGAACACTTGTGAGAAACCCTTCAAACATTTATAACTCAAACACAAGCCCCATTATACCCTTGAGTAAAAGCCCTTTTGATCCACGATAGCATGTAATTTATGTGGAAGAGAATTGGTGAATTTGTAAGCCTATGGTAATGTAGTCTCTTAGAGGGAATCTTGAACGAAATATCAACCTTTAAATACTTGAGTGAAATCAGTGAACATTGTAAGGAAAATCCATCTTGGTTTTATACTTACCTTTTATTAACTGTGTCTTTGATTTTGTTTATGTGTACTGTTGAAAATCAATCATGATATGTGTGTATTAACTTAATGTTTGAGTTTGTCAAAGTTTAAAATATTACATGCACTTGATCTCTTTGAAAACAAATTCATATAATGTATTGGTTTTTTTTTAATTTACTTGAATACAAGCAATTATTCAAGTGTTAAGGAATTTAATTGGATTCATCCTTATTTTTGATATAAAAGTGTTTAATTTATGTTATATTGTCCTTATTGATAAGTGTGATTCAGACTATGTTTCTAGGTTATTTTTGGGCATTTTAAGTGTTATTTGTATTTTTAAACTTAGTTATTAGGAATTTTTGCATCTTTTTAATTATCTTTTAGGTGTTTGATTTTTTCTTTGTGTATGAGATTATTTGAGGAATTGGTTGATACACTTTAATGTTTGGATGTCTAGGTAACAAATGAAGCTCAAAGCAACACCAGATTTTGTACAACTGACTTTCAAAAGACATTAGGTGTACTTATAGAGCTTTAAATGTTATGAAATTTTACAAGGTGCTAAAAAAACATTCTAGGAACCTACATATCAAAGTATATGACATTTGGAGGTTTGTATACAATGATATATTAAAAATATCGAGTAGAGGTCAAAGCTAGAAAAGCTGATATGGTGGGATAATGTGGCACAACATGTACAAGAGTTTTATGAATTTTTGGACTAAAGAAGATGTGAGGAACCATAGCAGCCACAATTCTAACCCTAGGAAACATCCAAAACAAAAATAGATGGTTTTGGAAGAGGTAAAACGTGAAGAGACTCAAGATTCATCAAATGCTGTCCAGATTTTCTAGTAAATGGGGATTCATCATCTTCATTAGTTCATCTTTTCTTACTTCCCTATTGATATATAATCTGAATAATATGTGTTTGAACGTGATTATGAATTTCTAAATCTATCTTAGGGATTGTTCTTGAATTGTTTATCTAATTTTACTATATTGATTTTATGCATAGTTGTTTGTGTTAATTGTCTAACTTATAATCACTTCGAATCAAAAGATTTTTTTTGATTTATTAGAGTTAGGGTGCGTAATAAGAGTTGGTAACATAACAGACCTAAAATTTACTTATTAATAGGTGACTAAAGAGAGATCTTAATTACTTGTTAATTGTCCTTAGGATTGTTTCAAATCCAATTGCATTGTTTAGGAGTAGTATTATAAATCGAGATGATATAATTCAGCTCTTAAGTATTTCAATTAGGATTAATTCTTGAGAGAGGGTCATCACACCATAAGATATCTAGCATCAATTACAATTAAATCAATAGGGTAAAAGGAAGATAAATAAGGATAGAAAAACCCCTAAGTCTTCATCATTGAGTATCTACTTTGTTTTGCTTTCTTTTACGATTACATTCATTCAAGTTTCATTAGTTTAGTTTAATTTTCAGTTCCTATACTTTTCTTTTACCTAAAAAAATGCAATTAAGATTTTTAGGTGTCTAGAATCAATTCTTGTGGGAACGATATTAGTTATACTATAAGTTACGACCTGTATACTTACAGGACACAAAAATTTCAGACATTAGAAAATACAAAAGAGAACTTAGGAAGGTAAATTACCAAGAAGCTATCAAAAGAATGATGGTTGAAGAAAGGAACCAAGGCAGGCACGAGATAACTTTCAATGGACTTTATCAGGCCTAGCTTTAATGCCAATCAATAGGGTATCACAAGAATTCCAATATAGGCTAACAATTTTGAGATTAAACTGGTATTATTAAATATGTTGCAAAAGAACGTTCAATTTTATGGTTTGGCCAATAAAGATCCGAATACTTACCTGGTCAACTTCTTAGAAATCTACGATACATTCAAATACAACATGTTATCAGAAGAAGCTGCAAGGATGAGGTTATTCCTATTTGCTTTGAAGGATCAAGCTAAATCTTGGTTAAATTCTCTAAATCTTGAAAACACCATTACATAGGATCAGCTAGTACAGGCCTTTTTAGCCAAGTACTTTCCACTAACGAAATCCACCAAAATCATCAAGGAGATAACAAATTTTCAATAGAGTAAAGGTGAGTCTTTGTATGAAGCATAGGAAAGGTTCAAGGAGCTATAGAGGAGTTGTCCTCACCATAATCTACCTAGGGAATTTCTACTGCAAAGATTCTATAATGGAGTTACTACACAGACAAGAGTTATAATAGATGTAGTAGTTGGGAGATTCTATATAAAGGAGTAGGCAACCACTTCTATAAGAGAAAAGGGTTTTATTGCCATGGATTCAGTAACTACCTTACAAGCTCAAATGTTAGCATTAGCTAAACAATTGAAAAGCTTGCAGGTTACTTTGTCATAATCATTGAAAGTAGTACAATATAGATGCGAGTTAGATGGTAAGGACAGTCATGAAATTGTAGAGTGCTTCTTAATGGATGGTAGTGAGACAGACCATGTGAACTATATGAGAGCACCGCAAGGAAGGCTAAGTAATAACCCTTACTCTAGTACTTATAATTTGTTCCACCCTAAATTTTCTTAGAACACTAACAATATAGGTCCAAATGCGAGACCATAAGGCTCATTATGTCTCCAAGAAGATAGACTTGGATCTTTGAAGAATAAAATGCACAAGTTAATGGATATTTTAGGTTCCAAGTTTTTAAGCCAAGAGGAAAGCCAGAAGAGGATGGAGGCAAAATTCGACCAAATAGTTAAAAGCCATGCATCATCTATCCACAATTTGGAAGTTCAAGTGGGGCAACTTGTAAACGACATTGTCGTTCAGAAGTGTGGGAAGCCTTCTAAGTAACACAAAGGTAAATCTAAGAAAACAGCTGAAGCCCATCAAAGTCATAAATAGAAAAGAACTAGAGGAGCCAAGGGAGAAGGTAGATAGTTTAAAGGAAGTGAGTCAAGAAAAAGAAGAAGAAAAGGAGGAGGAGAAGCCTTATATGCCACCACCACTGTACAAGCCCAAGATTCCCTTTCCATAAAGGCTTAAGAAGAATCAAATGGATGCACAATTCACCAAGTTTTTGGATAAGCAAAAGAGGTTGCAGACTAACTTGTCATTTTTGAAAAAATTAGAGAACATGCCCAAATACTCTAAGTTTCTCAAGGAAATCTTATCAAACAAGTGGACTTGGGAAGACAATCAAATGATATCTTTAAGGGAGAGCTACAACTTTATCATCACTAGTCATATACCATCCAAGTTATAAGATCCAGGGAGGTTCACTATACCTTGTGTTGATGATAACTTGAAATTTTCTAAGTGCTAATGTGATTTAAGAGCAAGTGTCAATCTTATGCCTTTGCTAATTTTCTGGAAATTGGAGTTGGGAGACATAAAACCAATATCACATACTTATATACTTGGCAGATCAATCAATCGATAAGCTGATTGGTATGGTGGAAGATGTGCCTATTAAAGTGGACAAATTCTTTATTCCAGTAGATTTCGTGGTGTTTAATTTTGAGGAAGATGGAAATTGTTCATTGCTTTTAGAGATACCGTTTATGAACACAGGAAGAGTGCTAGCTAATGTACATAAAGGGAAGCTAGTGTTAAGAATTGTAAATGAATAAGTAAAATTTAGCATGAGCAAGTCTTTGAAAATTTTGGTAAAAGGAAGGGATTGCATGAAAATATATGTAATTGAAGAGAATGTGAAGGAGCAAGAAGTGAATCATGTTGAAGAAGTGAAGATTAAAGTCATTGAAGAAGTTAAGAAGGAGGAGGACTTAGGTGCGAGACCAAATCAAGAACTTTTAGTATGAATGAAGGATCATATTCCAATCTCCTTGGTAAAACCACCCATACTCACATTGAACTCTTTTCTTCCATGCTTGAAATATGTCTCATTGGGTGAAAAAAACCACTATCCATTATCTTTCTTACAACCTCACTTTTGGAACAAGGAAGATGGTAGTGAAGACGAGAAAGAGGAGAATTAGAGTAAGGTTGAAGTTGTTTATGAGTCAACTCAAGTGTTGATGGAAGCACCATTTCAAGTTGATCAAGCTTACAAATATAAGACTCTCGGGATGGAAAAATTCAAAGCAAAAATATTCAAAGTGAGCGGGCATCATGGCAAATTATACATTGGAGACTTTCCACAAAAAAAGGGAAGAATTTTCTTTCCTTTCTCTTATTTCTTAAAGTTAAAATTGAATACGGTCAAGTTAAGAAACCTAAATTAGCATGTTTTTATTTATTGTTAGTTTAATTTTTGATTTATATGTATAATTAAAATCTTGCCTTTGTTTTTTAATAAAAAGTTTGTATTAAAATAATTAATCAAAAAATATATGAAAATGAAACAAAATAAAATAAAAATAAAAAACGATCGCTACAACGATGTTGTCGCTAGCGTCACTATAACGATAACGATGTTGTCGTTATCGTCAACGTTCATTCAATGGACGTTGCACTCCTCGCGTCCATTATGGAAATGAGGGGCGCGAGGAGGCCAGTCAAAGTAACTTGGCTATTAAACCTTTAAATCAAAATTTTTTATTTTTTATTATTTCTTATTTTATTTTTATGCTATATTTAATTTATGATATTTTCTTTTATTTATTTATTTTTGTTATTTTTGTTTTATTTTTTTATTTCCAAACATTTTATTTTTTAAATTTTTTTTCTTAAAGTGCTTTTTTATTTTATTTTATTCTTATCTTTCCATTCCTTTTTTTATTTTTTATTTTTATTTTTTTCAAAACCTAAGTCGTTCCTCCTCTATTTTTCAACTTTTTTTACAAAAAAATAATCTACCTTGCCTAAATCTTTCATCATTCTTCCATCAATCGTTGATCAAGTTCTAAGTTTTCACCTCCTTTCATCCGAAAATCATGCTTCCTCTTTATTAATCATTGTTTTCAACTTATTTTCCTCTTACCTTAGCTTTTGTGTTCATTTTTAAAGAAATTTCATAATAATCATCCTTATGGCACCTAAGGGACGATAAGCTGCAGGAAAAAAATAATCTAAACGGAACGAGGTGGCTTTCGAACAAGGAATGCAAGATATGAATCATCAATTTGGCATTCTTTTTCCAATCTTTAGTCATGAAGAAGGTACAAAATTCTTACAATTCAAAGGTAAATCTATTGTTGCCCCTGAACATTTAAATTTTCAAATTCTTGAAGAGATTGGATTGCACAATAAGTTGAGCAATTAGGTAAAATTGGGAAATTTTCATTTGTTTTGACTATGTGGTGTTTAAAGAATGAACATTGGAATTCCATACAACCGTATAATATGATTGTAAAACCTTGGATGAATTTAATTTTAGATTGCGAGGAAAACCATATAATCTAACCCATAATATCTTGAACACCGTATTTGAATTTCTGAAATCAAAGATTTATGACAAACACCCTGATTTTAAGTATGTTATATATTGGAAGAAACTCACGAGCTTAAATAAGTTTGATGTTCATAATTCATACAATTCTCTCATACTTAGTCATGCCCACTTGGTCTTGCGCAAATTTATGTGTCATGTAGTTTTCAATATATCTTAAATTAACAAGTGTTCAATTAAGGAGCTATTTCTTTTGTGATGCACGGATACCAATCGTAAAATTTGCACATCTTACCACATCTTTCATAATTTGGAACAAGCGATAACCAAGAATCAAAACTATCTAGGCATGTGTCATATTGCCACTTATGTTACTCAATTTTGTAATGTTAATCTTGCTGGTTTAACCTTTGTATTTTTTGACTATTTCACTCTGATGCACTTGCAATATGTTGAGATTGTGGAGATGAATTCTTTTAATTGTAAGGATTTTAAATTCCATCCCTCACACCATCTCCACTGAAATTCCCATAAGTTTTCTTACCCTTTATCTGATTATTTTTTTCTTTGCATATTTTTTATTTATAGTTATAATGTGTGGCCCTTCTTTATATTGAGGACAATGTGTGGTTTAAGTATACCAAAGGGATTTGGTTGCATTCCTTTTATGTCATTATAGAAACATGATCATGCATCTATCGATTCTAGGTTAGTTGAATTTGGGTGTATATATCTTATCATGCATTTCATCATATAGTTTAAATATGTCAATGGTTTGAGATTGATAGGTATAATGTTTAAATTAAGTGTGGGGAAGTAGCAATTTTAGTATTGTTTACATTTTGCATGGCATTTTCACTTAGGGCATTGTGATATGTGTTATACCATGAAATTCTATCATGATACTTAGAATACGATTGAGTTATGTGCTTGAAATTGAATTAGGTTGCTTAAGTGGAAGGTAAACCGTGCTAATTTCTTAAAGTAGTTGGTTGTATAAACTTAGTCAGAAATTGATAAGTGATTAGGTAATGTATAGAAGCATGATGGATTTTTATATGAGCCTATATGAGGAATTAAGTCTATATGACTCCCTTTTTAATTCATTCCATTTTCTTTGTTATGTGTGATATTCCCATAAGGAGATTACATTCAGAACTTGCTCTAAATAAGTTTGAAATTACTATATGCATGTTATATGGAAATAATAAATACCTTCTTTACTTTTAACATCTTAGCTTAAATATCCCACCCAATTCATTATCCTTTATAACCCTTTTTTATTCTTTAACCTTTGTTATTTCTTAAAGTAAACATCTTAAATTAAAAACCTAAAAACTCCATCAGCTTTACCGAATCATAAGTCTAACGAAGTGCTAAGTGAGCATTAGTTTGGGACTTTTCATTTACATTTTATTCTTATATGATTTGAGAAGTACTTTTACTCATGTTTTGCATTGTATATAGCTGCTGCTATTGTTTCTTTATTATTGAAAAAAAAAGAGAAGAAAAATAAAAAAAGAAGAAAGAATCAAATATAGTAATAATAAGTAGTAATGAGTAGTTAGTTGTATTCACATGCATATCTCATAAGTTATATTTGGTTGTCTCTTTACACTTAGTGCTTTATGAACACTTGTGAGAAACCCTTCAACCTTTTTGACTCAACTTATCCCAAGCCACATTATAACCATGAACCTAAGTCATTTTGATCCATGATATCATGTAATATATATGGAAGAAAATTGGTGAATTTACAAGCCTATGATAATGTGATCTCCTAGAGGGAGTCCCTTTATTGCTTGATTTGACCGATACGTTTGTCGAATAGTTGGTTTTGAATTAATTGTTAAATTGTGCATTGAAAGATAGATTAATTTGAGTTAATTTTGTATTTGGCCAACCGCAATCATGATAGATCTTGAAGCTCCAACATACATTGGTTGATATGGGTTAACAAAAGTCGAGCTTATGACCTTAAACAAGTGTTTGTTAGGAGACACCACAACCTTATCTTTAAGTTTTTGTGTATTTTCTACTTTAGTCAGGTTTGTTTCATTTGAGTGCTTTCTTTTCTTTATATTTATTTAGTTTATAGGAAGACAAATAGGAAATTACAATATTGGTTTTCAAACTCATATGGCCTTTTTGATTCAAGGGAGCACTTCTTGTTCCATCCATATTTTGTGTTTTTAATGTTTTTAGGACATTGAGGATAGTGTCTAATTTAAGTGTGGGGGTGGGGCAAGTTAAAAAATGTTTACACTTGAGTTATTGTGATGAGTGTTAAACCATGAAATTTTATCATTGTAGTTAGAATGAGATTGAGTTGTGTGTTTGAATTTGAACTAAGCTACTTAAGTATAAAGTGAACCATGTTTGATTAATTGAAGTAGTTGGTTTCATACACCTAGTAAAAAATTTTATACTTGAGTGATTAGGCAATTTATGAAATCATGATGGGTTTTTATATGAACCTTTGTGAGAAATTGAGCTTACGTAACTACATTCCAAAGTCATTTCATTTTCTTTGTAATGTGTGATGCTTTACCTTCAGAACTTTTTCTAAACTAGTTTGACACTACTAGATGTATGTTATATGGAAAGGATTAAGGCCTTTGATGTTTTCAACACTTTAAATTAAATGAGCCACCCAATTTAACCTAACGTATTACTCTCCTAGACTGTCGTATTTTTATCTGACAGGAAAATTTTTTGGATAAAAGTGTCTTTTCACAAAACCTCAAATTACCATAATTTAAAGGGTATAAAAGGGCATAATAGAAGAGAAGATCTATCATACTACAAGAGAATATGCAGACTTATCAATTTCTTGATTTTTTCTCTTTGCCCTTGTGTTCTTCTTCATTCTCTTAAAACCTTAGGTTAGATTTTGATTCTGTTATGATTCCTATCTATTTAATCAATGGTTTTAGGTAATGTTTTTAGGTAATGGTTTTAGGTAATGTTTTAGCCATTGAGTATTTTTATTCAATTATTTTCGTATTTTGATACTATATTATGTTTATATTAAGTGTTTGATGGATTTACAGTTAAAACTCTTGAACAATGTATGGGGTTTAGTTTTAATTCAATAGAATGATTTATTTTTTAGTTACAGAACTTATCTTAGTTATTTAATTATAGATTTATGTTGTTTCAGTTTTGTTTGAGTGAATTAATGATTATTTAGTTGACAAACTTCTTGTTCTCTTTAGGTTTATAATGTGTGTAATTGGGTTATGCTATCTATTTTAATTTTATTTAGGTTTTCATATATTAGATTGTTTGATTTTAATTTCTACCCTGTGTCTAATAGGATGTTTGGTATTGCTGTTGATTTTAGTTTTTGTGTGATTTTTTGGGTTTCTGTGCTGTATATGTTATTTTTTAAAGTTTTTATGTTAAAAAAATAGAAACCAAAAACCAAATTTAGAAGTGAAACTAAACATGGCATAAGTGTTAAATGGTCTGTTTTAAATATATTTGATGTTGCGTTTTATGCTTTTAGTATGAATTAAGTGATTGTTAGAGTAATAATCCTAGGTTTTCATTAAATTAGTGTTGAAACTTGATTTCTGTCACTTACTTTATATTTTCCAGTCTTGATTTCCTTTAGTTAAATTTGGATTTTGTTTATTTAGTGTCTATTAGGATTAAGTTGAGCATATGTGGCTAGTTTCCTAAGGGTTTAAAGGCATTTTAGGGATAATAGGCAAATATTTGTGAGAATGTGATTGAGTTCTTTTTTTAGTTTGGTGCTTTAAAACTTAGGTTAAATGGGAAATTAGGCTTAATGTCAAAGATTAGACATTGTCTATAGGCTTGATCACCCTTTAGATAATTTCGTAATCCAAAAGCTAGAGATGAGTATGTGACACGTAATAGTCCATAGCGATTCCTGAAAGTAGCAATAGACTGGTTGGACTTGTAGGTAAACATAGCTAACTTGTCTAGGGTTCCTATCTTTTAGGATACCCCTTTCGAGCTTGTGAGTAGGTGGCCTAAGTTAGTCATTCCTTAGTACCTAATGCTTCTTTTCTATTAAACTTAGAGATCTTATTCAAGGTTATAACGGAGTTAGGAGTGTTTCTCGAACTTGTTAGATTCATCTACTTTTGAGGAACTGAGGGTTTGGGAGCTTGTTCAGACTTATAGGCTAACACTTTAGCCAAAGCACCTTTTATATATGTTCGAGGATCATAGATTTTCCCAAAATCATGACGATACATTCAGCCCATTTCTTTTAGATTACCTTTAGGTTATTGTCTTTTACGTTGTGTTTACTTTTTAGCTGCTTTTGCTACTTCTTAGCTTGTTTACTTCTCATCGCTTTAGCTTTTTTATTTCTTTTCCTTTAGAAAATTTGAAATAGTGATAACCTTCTAGCTCTCTATGGTCCCAACTAACCATACTACATAGTGAGGTATAGTTAAGAATTATTATTTTATAGTTTTGGGATGAGCTATCAACCTCCTAACATAAAGTATAGAAATAACATCTAGAATTCATCAATGAAGCATAATGGGAAAGATATTAAGATGATTATGAAGCATAAACATTTATACACGCATGAAAATACCAATCCCAATTAAAAGGACACATGTTTTCCTCAACCAATTTAAGCATAATGTACATCAATTTCAATCCTTGAACACTTAAAACCTTAATTTTCATCTAAATTAGTTCAAAAGGCATTCCTATAGAATGTTTAAGATCAATAAGTGGTTTCATTAGTCCTATAAGCATAACAAATTCACAAACAATTCAAGCAAAGCATTAAATCCACAATTTTTGTAAGAAAATGTCATCAATTTTGCACAATACTATTCACCCATATGAAAACTCATGTCAATCAACTCAAAGGTGAATGAGTAATGATGAATAAGTTATTTAACATAGATCACCAACTATCTTCAAAAGTGACAGAGAATAAAACAAAATCACGTAAAGAAGCCTTACTCCCAAGCTGTGGAACATATGCCAAACTTGTCAAATTTTGTAAATTTTCACTCGATTTGTCTTCTAAAGCCTCTCTAATCTATCTTTAATAAAAAATAACCAAATTTGAATCAAATTAGTAACCATTATTGATATGAAATAAAAAGAAACATAAAACATAAGATCACATATAAATGCAGTGAAACAAAACATGCTAGAATGCAACTATAATGTAATAACCTCTAAGCAATAGAGTAAATTATAAACAGAAGAAATAAAATAAACATTTTGTTGCCTTCTAGTAAACACTTGTATAATTTCATTAGGTCAATAAACTCATTAAACTCATCCTTTATCAACTTTCTTGCTCTGAGCACGCTTCTTCTTCTTGGCCTTTCCCTTGGAGCTTGACATCCTTGTTATCTTCCTTGCTCCATTTATAACGCTCCTTCATGTTAAAGGTAGACCCCTTCTTTATACTTAGTGCTAATAGCTTGGCTACCTCATCAATAACTTAAACTCTAGTGGCTTATATGATATCATCCCCTGCACATCACTCAAAGTTTTAGCATTAGACATATTCAAAGAAGAAAAAAAATTGTTTTTCATGTGAAGATGATTAAATAATTTAAGGAGTTGAAAAATTATTTGATTCATCTTCAATCCTAAATTTAAAATTCTTTTTATTTCACATCTATTAAGGCCCTATATGCCACTAAAAATGGCATAGATAAGATTAAAGGTATCTTGTTTTCATCCTTCATATTCAAGATCACAAAATCAATAACAAATATGAATTTATCAACCTTTACTAGTAGATCTTCTACAAATGCCAATAGGATATTTTATGTATCAGCTAACTAAATGTTCATTCTAGTAGGTTTTGTAATCTCAAGTCCTAACTCTTGAAACAACTTTTGAGGCATGAGATTGATTCTCGCTCTTAAATTAGCTAGCGTTTCACCTAAATACATGCTAGAAATGGCACAAGGAATTGGAAAATCCCCTGGATCTTTTAATTTTTTAAGTAATTTTCCCACGAACATTGCTATACATTCCTTGTTCATCATCATCTTTGAACAGTCCTTCACCTTCTTATGCAAAAGTAAATCTTGCATAAATGATATGGATGAATTTTGTTAAGTTTTGGTATGTGAATTCACTTGAATTCATCCTAATTTTTTGTTTAAAAGTGCTCAATTTGTGTTATTATGTGTTAAATGATAGGTTAAATCTTTTGGCACATGTTTTAGATTGAAAAGACCTAATTTGGGTGAGAATTGAAGCAAAATTGGAGTAAGGACTGTTGACCAGAACTATCAACAATAGTTAAAGCAACCACCATTATGGAGTGATTTCCAAGTCCTTCAATGGCGGTTCAACATACCACCATTGAGGTTTAATGAACTGTTGTTATGCACTCTATCATTGATAAATAAAAAGGATAAAGAGGTAATTTCCCCATCCTATGTTTTACTCTAATTGGAAATTGTATAAAAGGTCCAAAAAAGAGGCAGAAACATCATCTAGTAGTAGACATTACATTCCCTTGAGTTTCATCTTATTTTCTTGTAATTTCTTCTTATTTTTAAGGTACCAGGTTAGGTTTTGCTACTGTTCTATATTTAATCTGTTTAGTTCAACATTTTAGGTATTGTTGAACTCTAATTACAGTTGTTCAATGATTTCTTATTTGTATTTTTGTCTTTTCATATTCCTAGATAGTTAGAATAAATGTTTGATGGGTTTTAGGTGATAAATCCCTTAAGCAATGTATGGATCCTTAATTTTATAATAATAATAGATATTTTTCTTCTCAATTTCTAGAATTGATATTATTTGTTTGAATATTATTCCTAGCTATTTAATTTCTGTTCCTATAAATTACTAAATGTGTGGTGGATTATCTTACAGTTTTCCTTTAATTTGTAGTGTTTTTGATTGGGTTATGCTTTCATATGAAGTTTATGCAATTCCTTAGGTTCTAAATTGTTTAATATTAATTTTTATTCTATTTTTTTAGTGCTATATTTTATATTTTAGTGTGGCTAGTTTGGGTTTTATATTGAAGTTTATTGTTAGTGTAAAAACCTTATGGTTCCATAAGATTTACTGTTGAATCTTAATTTCTATTACTTATTATATATTTTTCAACATGTTTATAACGAATTTATTTTTGTTTTTATTATAATTAATATGTGTGGCTAAGTGTTTTAGGATTTGAAGGTATTAAAGGGATGATAAGTGATTATTTGCGAGAATGTCATTAGGTTTTTATTGAAATGGTGTTTCTAGACTTAGGTTGGATTAGAACTTAATGTCAAGGGTTAGGGATTATTTTCTAAGCTTGATAAACCTTTTTCATAATTCCTAATTCAAATGCTAGGATTGATGCTTTTGATATGTAATAGTCATTAGTAATTTTCATAAGTAGCAATAGATTAGTTGGTTTTTTAGGCAAACTTAACCAATTAGTCTAAGGTTGTAATCCTTTAGGTTACACTTTCTGAGCTTGTGTATTGGTGACCAAATTTAGTTGTTCCTTATTGCTTAATCCTTCCATGCTATTAAACTTAAAAGAGCTTACTCTAGGTTGTAGAAGAGTTAAAGGTATTTCTAAAGCTTATTAATTTTACCTATTTTAAAGGAACTTAGGATTCAAGAGTCTATTTTGATCTATATGCTAACTTTTTAGCTAGAATACACTTTGTTTAGATTCTAGGAGTGATGATTGTCTGGGAATCCCAATGATACCTTCAACCCTTTTTCTTCTCTTGGGTTACGTTAATTGCATCTTAGTTCATTTCTCTTTTATTATATTAGGTTTTCTATTTATAATTTCCATACAAGATTCACAATAGCAATTTCATTCTAGCTTCTTTTGATTTGACCCTAGCTTGCCATACTATATAGTAAGGCTCAGTTAGATTTATTATCTGGTAGTTTGCGATGAGCTACCAATAAACATAGCATACTTTGTTTCTTACGGAAGGGAGTCTACAAGACAAGTGTTAGCATATAATATCTTAACATGGTTTAGATATGTACTTAAGTTGCTGCTCTAGCTTTTTAATGCTTAGCCTACTAGGATCTAGAACTTTTAGCATTGAATCCTTAACTTCCCTCTTCTTCTCTTCTGCATTCCTCTTTAGATTCATCTTCCTCTTAGTTTCTTCCTCCTTAATAGCTTTTCATCCTCAATCTTTCTAGCTTCTTTATTTGTTTCACTTTCCTTCTTTTCTACACTTTTCTTAATTTCTTTAATTAAGTGTTCCTCCTAATCATCCTTTATATACAACACGTTCACCTACTCTCTTGGATTCTTTTTTATATTTCATGGCAAGGTACTTGGTGACCACCTTTATACACTTTTCGCTAATTGTCCTACTTGATTTTCTAAATTCTTGAATGATGCCAATATTCTAGAAATGGGCATTTGAGATAGTGACATCTTTGACTAGGATCTCCTCCAAACTCAACTTCCTAAGCTATTTTTATTAGGGATTAAAACCTAGAGGATGTTCGATCTTTATTGGCCTTAACCTGACCATGAAAATTTAAGTTAATTCCTTCACCCTAGGTTATAAGTATTACTATATAAATTGTTCTGCTTGTTCCCAACATAATCAATTTTTTTTATTTGTCTTTTGCTTCCTATTGCCTGAAATTTATGATTGGGTGCACTCTATAGAAATCACAGTTCATAACTTGAGCTGATGCAAAAGTGAAAATCATGCTTCCAAATTTCTTGTAAGGTCATATACCTTAGCTTCCAATGATGTGACTACATCAATTTTATAAACTCCTCCACTTGGATTGGGCTTTTGGCATGCATTGCCTCACTAATAATTATTCATAGAAATATTCTTTATAAGTTCTTGAAGCTTTTTTTACATTTTAAAACTTGTAGTTCTTACAGAGGATGTATCAATAAGTTGTTCAGCAACTGCGAAAGGTCTGTATCAACTTCCTAACATTAAAGTCATGATGAGGGTATTTTTTTAGCATCTCCTTCCACTTCTTCCATGGATCATACAAAGTCTCATGATCCCACAATTTCAAGGATATAATGTCATTCCAAAGCTTGGCTAATCTATAAGGTGGAAAGTAACTTGTTAAAAATTTCTCCATTAACTAGTTCGATAAGGTTATAGAACCAAGTGGGTTTGATTGCAACCATGACTTTACTCTACTTCTCAATATGAAAGGAAATAGCATCAACCAAATTGCTTCCTTAGATACTTTGTTTAGCTTAAAAGCTTCATAAATCTTTATAAAATTTGCTATATGTGCATCAAGATCATTTTCCGATAACCCATTGAACTGTACATAATTCTGAAGCATATGAATCATCTAAGGTTTAATCTCAAAGTTTTTTCCCCCACCTTTAGTCTTTATATACTCAATTTTGTGCCTTGGAGTGAAGGTTTGGATAAGTCCACTGTAGTCAATTTGCTTTATGGCCAACCTCACCATCCATGTTTGTTTCCAAATGTATAGGCCGAACCTCAAGCTTCTTTAAAATGCTAGAAATCTTCTCCCCTAAAGTTCTGTGGAAAGTTCTCTTGACTTCAAGATCAGGCACTAGTAGATTGGTGGATTGACTTCTTGTCATATAACAATATACCTAAACATGAAATTCAAAAGACCAAATAATAGATCAAGAGAAGAAGAGTTCTAAAAAAAAGATAAATAAGGATGAAGAAAATAACAACAACATATAAACAAAAATAGTCAGTCTAACAAAGATCAAAATTTCCTAATATTTACTAATAATCCACGACAATAGTGGCAAATAATTAATGGTTCGTGTGAGTATACCTATTAGTTTTAAATAAAAAGAAATCCAAAATCTCAAAATAAATAATACTAAGACCACAAATAGGCAAGTGCACCTATCATATCATATTATAGCTATTAAGAGTTTGAATTATCATTCCCACGAGGACTATAATAAAATACTAATAATTTTCCTCTCTTAACTATCTAACCTAACCAAATTAATGATTAAATTGTCATTAAGCTAAATTATACTACTAATTAACTAAAAATCCAAAGCAAATTCACTAGATTAAATATGTAATCAAAGGAGCTAGGACCTAGATGGTTAATCCTATTAAGATATGTTCATGACCATTTTTTAACTTTAATTCAACATATTTTCTAGGATTTCTTAGGCCATAGATTCCCTAAAATGAATCATATTCTCTCTCAAGTTATACAATTCCTATCCTCTTAATAAAATAATCAGAAGTTCTCCTTAATCAATATACCAATTGGAAGCATTAATTCGATCTATGGAACTTTTTTTTTATTAGATTCACACTTAATATGAAAATCTTATATAAGTCTATCTCTAGATCTCCATGAAAGATTCATTACCTATGGATTGATTTATTCACATAGATAATCTCTCAATCTAAATGCATAAAATCAAATAATAAGAATTAACACTTATATTTGTATAGAATTCAAAACCAATTCATTAATACCATAGTAAATCTAAGACAAACTCCAAAATTCATCATTGAATCAAAGTAAAAACAATTCACATTGTATCTTAGGGTTTATAATCACCTAGATCCTATAAGAATTTAATTTATAAACGTAGTAAAAGAAATAATAAAAGTTATAAAAAAAACAAAGGAATTGAAAGCTCCTTCTCATAATGCTTGACTTATTGAATTCTTTTTGAAAGACGTTGGAACTTTAATTTTGATCTTTCAATCTTGATGTTTGATCCAATCTTCTCCTTCATTTTACTAAAAAACCTTATAAAGATGACTTATAATTCAACCTTACTCTCTTAGTGGTAGCTCTAACTCTCTAAGGATCAAAAGTTTTTGAAAAAGACCTAAAATTGCACTTAAATAATGTTGGATGGTCAACTATCCCTCGACTTCGCTCATAGTTGTGGGACGAGCCATGGATTCTAGGAAAAAAACTTTATGATCAGGTCACAACCGTGACCCTAGTTGTGACACTTCCTGCCCCTTTCCTTCCCTTGGTATTTTCTATAAAAACTTCCTATGGCTTAGACCATGGACATGAGATAGGATTCAGAACTCAATCACTGGATGCTTTTCTTCTCCTTTTTAATTACACCAATCATTAAACTCTAAATATGCATCAAATTGCTCGCCAAGACCTATAAAATACACATACTCACCAAAATCATCATAAGTAACATCTTATGAATTAAGCATCAAATTCATATAGAAATCATCTTCAAACCTAGGAGTTTAACTATGAAACTAGGCATAAAAAGGGTATCAAATGAGGACTATCAGTACTCAACATATGTATCTTTTAAAATTGATTTTTAATCTTTTAAATCCTCGGTTTAAATATATTTCATATGATTTGTGTGCTTAAATGTGTTAATATTTGAATTTGATATGTAGAATTTAGTAAAAATGATTGTTTTTATAGGCCTTGGATGTTAATTATAATTGTGGAAAGAGCTAAACTATTTGTAGGAAGGAAAAGTAGTGGAAAGAAGACAAAATAATGTAAATTATGAATTAGGTCTCACGGTTATGACTAGCCATAAAAGAGGTGGTCTAACCCTTATAAAAATGACATTTTAGGATTTCTTTTGAACTTTTGACCTTTTAGAGAGAGATAGCCACCACCAAAGGTTTAAGACTTAATCCTAAGCCAATTTTATTAGATTTTAAATCAATTGAAGGAGGAGACTCCAAGTTTATAGTGATACCAATAATTTTAAATTGAAGATTCAAGGATTAACATCATGAGAATGAATTTTGAACTCTTTATTCTTCTTTAATTGTTTTTGTGTTTATTTATATAGCTATGAATTAAATTTTCTATAGGATTTATAGCGAATGAACTCTAAGACTTGGAGTTTAATGTTATTCTTTGATTTAATCTAAAATACCTTTGTGATTATTCCTAGATATCATTGTATTCGATTGAAAGATTTTCATGCAATTTTAATTCATTATTTTATTTCATATATTTAGATTGAGAAATTAAGTGTATGAATAGATCAATTCATGAATAAAGAGGCTTGCATGGGGTATTAGAGATAAGATTACATAAGTTTCCTAAGTTAGATTTAAACTTTAATAACATAAAAATTCATATATCAAATTAATTTGTATTTTTAAGGTTTTAACAAAGAATATATTCTAGTTAATCAACTAATGGATATAAATTATATTACTTTAGAAAAAATATAACTTAATTAAGGTTTTTTTGGTCTAAGTAAATTATGTTGAACATTAAATCAAGATTAAGCATTGAACATATTAAGGTTTTAGGGGGATTCTACATCTAGGCCATGTTAGTTAGTATTTTACTTTTAACTTAATCAATAATTCAATCAATTAATCATCAATTTAGTTAGATTAGATAATAGAGAGACAAATTATACTAGTAATTGTGGTCCTCATGGCATGATAACCAGATTCATCTTAAGTTATATTACAGAATGATAGGCACACTTGCCTTAATAGTCTTAACACTTGCCTTATTAATCATAATAATGTTTAGTTTGTGATTGACACATATTTATAAAAACTGGCCATCAATAAATCCTCAATATTAAAAAATTAAAATAAGCACACTATGAGAGATATGGGAATGAGAATAATACTTTGAATGGAATAAGTTGCATTTTCTTCTTTTTGATATGAGAGATTATTTACAGTTAATTGAAAAAAAAATAAAAGAAACATAAAAGATATACAGGAATAAAATAGAAAAACTCCAATATCATTGATAATAAGTAAATGTAACATCCTTAGAGAAAAAGACAAAATATAACATATATAAGCAAAACTATAATGTACAATCGCAAACTTCCTTGAGTCTCTAGATCTTATATAGTCCCGTGTCTAATCTATCTGACATTGCATGTGGTCCATCTATCTCTATATATGTTCCATCCTACTCTCCATCCTTATGCAGATATCAAGAAGGTATAGGTAACTCAAATGATATAGAAATAGAAGAAACAACTACTACTGGAGGTTATAGGTTTAGAGGGGCTCACTGAGGTCTCCTCCTTACTATCATCCTCTATTGTTCTTAGGACTAGTACTTTCTTACAGTGGGAGAACTTTTCACTTTACTTAAACTTGCTAGACCACTTGATATCCATTTTTAAATTCAAAATCCATTTTACCTATAACAATAACTCAACTCTTTAAATCAAGAATTGCCTTTCTTATCTTTTTTCTTTATGCCTTGAGCCTGAGCTAAGTTATTTTGGACTGGAAGTCCTTAATCCATAAGTGACTTTGATACCTTTCAAAGAATTAAGATCTACCACCCCGACTTTACTACACTTGCTTATAGAAATAAGTTCCCACTCGAAGGCCCTAGTACTACTGACTTTGCACTAGAAAAAATTGTAGCTAAATCTCAGTATGCCTTCTCAAACTTCTTATTCCTTGCTTAGCTCCTTAACTCTAGCTCTGACCAAAGAGTTAGATAGATTCCACTTATCCTTAACGTATTGACTTATAAGTAGGTAACTAAGTAAGAGAATGGCTCTAATGAAACTCACTTTATTTCAGCTCAAACATATAAAGAATCATTCTATCCTTTCGTCCCTCATTGCTTTAAGGCACACCTTTACTCGTAAGATTGGATTCATTCACCTTTATCTTTCCTTCCTTCTCCCTCTTAATGCCCCTAATTTCCTAAAAAATTAGATTATGTTCCCTAGCTCTAAGAAAATACCCTACCCTTCGACCTTCTAATATAGGGTCAAAAGTAGACTTAGTGGTTTACCATTCAGCCAAACTAAAAAGTCCATAAGTAATGGGTCTTCCTTCCATTGTGGGATGAAAAAACCCATTAATGGAATGCTTATCAAGATCCCTAACCTATAAAGCACCTTTTATAGTATATATGTATCTTAAAATTTCACTTCATTCAATCAACTCACGTTTAGCAAGATTTTGGTGCTCATAATAGCCATAATAATTATGTTCCTCGTGCGTACTGATAGGTTAGGAATGCTTTAAAACTAGTAGCTCTACCTAATCTTAGAATGCCCTAAGTAGCTTTAAGGAAAAAAGTGGGTTTAAAAGTGACTGAATCTCTATAAATTGTGTGCTTTTTCTACTCATACATGTTAGCCTATCGAGTACCTCTAATAATAATGATAAGTAAGCATGAATAATAAGAATAGGGGTACCTCTAACAAAAGATCAGATCTCAATAAGGTTTGCTTTCTTCTTTGCACAATGTTTGCATAAAAATTGCTAATTAGATTATAGTAATATGGTCCATCTAGATTCAACATCGACTCCCATCCTAATGCTAAAAAATGTTCCAATTATATTAGATTCTACCTTTATAACAAGTTTTATTAATCTCTCCACTATAATATCGTTCTCATTATGGGCCTTATACCACTCAGCATACTCTTTACTCGTGAATTTTGAATCATCAAAGGCTAGGTGCTTCCTTGAACTAAAAGCTAGAAAGAATTGTGGGGCTCTTAGATTGAAGTGATTAAAATTGAGACTGGATAATGATAACACCTTATTTATACATATTTTAGGCATGTTTTATTATTAATATCTAAGGTTTGGGGGATATTTGCATATGATTTAGGTGTATATTTGGTTTATTTATGAAAAAGATGCTACTTAAGTTGTTTAGGATGGTTCTTTGTATTTTTTAGGAATTGGTGAGCTTTTTTAGGAAGTTTTGGAACTAGAAGACTAAAGATAAGGAATTCACATCAACCATCATTAAAGAGTCAAATATCAAGATTGAATCATCATGAGCCTTTCTTTCTCTTTGTCTTTGTTGATTGTTCTTATGAAAGCTAGGATGAAGTGTTTATTATTTGTTCTTAACTTATGCTTGAATTTCCAGATTTTATATTAGTATTATTTATAAATTTTAACGACATTGTTTATTAAATGTTATGCGAATGTAAACATCGATCCAATGTTTTGATTTTGTGTATACTTAATTGAGAGCCCATGACATATGATTAATCGAAGGATCAAATCATTGTATACCTTATAATCACTCCATAAACAATACATCTTGCATAAAAACCAAGAGATAGGCCTTTATAAGATATTTGGGGTTAGGGTATTGTCAGACTGTCTAATTTCCTTAATGTTATTCCTCACATCCCAGTAACAAAATCTGTCTTCATCGATAACTCCTAACTTATCAATCATGTCACCTATATATTCAACAGGTGGTCTCTTTTGAATGATCCACCATAATGTATGTTAAGTACCACATACCAATCCATCCTTAAATGTTTATAAAAAGGAAACATTATGCAAAGAACTAAAATACAATTGTAATTGTAAACTCAGAGTTAGATATTTTACTGTAAAAGAATAAAGCACTGTATTTCTCATTTGTCACAAAGTCAGTAACTTGACATGGCAAATTGTGAATTAAAGTAACAACGAACTTGAGATAGCAATACCAACACTTAAAGTAACAACTTAAGGTATCTCATATTAGCACATAATCCTTATCTTATGAACCAAATTGCTGCTAATGCTAAAGACTAAAATGACCTAATGCAAGAAGGAAGAAACAATCTTTTCTAAATGGGATAAAATTTCATTCAGGACATGAGTGCAAACATCAATGAAATACTATTTACCTCAGCTATAAGCTTCGAAGTTTTCTTAAAAATTTTTTCTAAAAGAACTCCAAATTTAGATTTTGTTGACTACTTAGATGTCAATTTTTTAAAATTAAACTTTAATTAAATAATAAAGCCTAACAAGGTAGGAGCACTATACAAAGAAATAAGAAACATCAACCTAACTTCACTATATATTACAACAAGACAAAAGGAAAGAAAACAAAAATCAATCCTCTAAAACACAAAACATGATCAACACCCAGGTTAACACTACTTTAGGCATATCTGGAATATAGTGAAAAATACAAAAAATTATCACTATAGACATCTAACAAAGATGTGAAAAATGATAATCTAACAAACATCTTAAAGCATGCTTTAAGATCACTACACCATATTCCACAAATTAAAGTTTTCCATAGATGGAAATTAAGGTTTTCCACAAATAGGGTTATGAAACTTACAATGTTAATATAGAAGAAACGGAAACTATGATGACTGTTTATAAAGCAGTAAGGAAAACGTGGAAAGTATGGGTCGGTGAGATGAGTTCGAAGAGAAGACATTGACAAACTCTAAAATTCAACTAGGGAAAAGTGAAACGAAATCAAACACCAGTAGGAAGGAGCAGAAAACAATAAAGAGTAAGGATGGCGTCGCGAAGAGAAAAAAGGGCCTAGAAGAACAAAATTAGAATTGTCTTTTAACCATTTAATAAAGGTTATCTTTTATTTTTGCTCTAAAATTGCACCGTTTGGCTAAG
>JAOXYD010028489.1:0-14258 GCA_028565735.1 Pinacopodium congolense | reverse complement strand
GAAAATTGAAAAAATCAAATTTACACACCTAGAAACTGATTCGAAATCAAAATTGAAGCCAATAATGAAGTTGTAGAAAAAACACATCAGTTTGGATAGTTTTGAGCAGTCTGTATTCTTTAACCTCAAACACACGATTTGAGTGCTTAAAATTGAAGTAAAAGATCCTATGTACTCTTGATACCATAGGCAAAACGTGTATGATAATTTTAAATCAATAAAAATGGTTTTGCAAGCTCAAAATTGAACAACATAGAAGTTCAGAAACGTTCAACCAAAAATAGAGACAATTTTTGTATATCTGTCTTTGAAAACTTGAAACAAATGATTTAATGAATAAAAAAATAAATTGAAAGCTTTTTTAGTTTCTTTTATACCTAAACAAATTAGAAACATAAAATTTATAGCACAAGAAACTGATTTGGTTCATCCTTGGATGCATGTTTAGAGAATGTAGAGAAGGTACTAAAGAGATGTGAAGAAACTAATCTGGTTTTGAATTGGGAGAAATACCATTTTATAGTGCAAGAATGCATAGTATTGGGTCATAAGATTTCAAGTAAGGGTATTGAAGTAGATCCAACAAAAGTAGAAGTTATTGCTTAAATTCCACCTCCAAATGCAGTTAGAGCTATTCAAAGTTTTCTTGTACATGCTGGATTCTATAGATGATTTATTAAATAATTTCCAAGATAGCTAAGCCCCTTACTGGGCTTTTGACCAAGGATGAAATCTTTAATTTTGATGATAAATGCATGCATTCTTTTCAACTAATAAAAGAGAAACTTACGAGTTTACTTATTTTGGTATCGTATGATTAGTCTCTTTCTTTTGAGTTTATGTGTGATGCAAGTGACTTTGTAGTTAGTGCAGCACTTGGCAAAGGCATAAAAAGCTTTTCCATCCAATTTATTATGGAAGTCGCATGCTAAATGATGCTAAGAAGAATTACACCACTATTGAGAAGGATATGTTAGCTGTGGTGTTTGTAATTGACAAGTTTCAGTCCTATTTGGTTCTTTCAAAAGTGATAGTCTGTACAGACCATTCTACATTAAAGTAGCTTATAAACAAGCTGAATGCTAAGCCACGATTGATTCGATGGGTTCATATATTACAAGAGTTTGACATTGAAATTTGAGATAAGAAAGGTAAGGAAAATTTTGTGGTTGATCACTTATCTCGTCTGAATGAAGAAGTGATGGATAAAGGAGAAAACCAAGACATAAAGGAGGTGTTTCCTGAAGAATACTTATTAGCCATGCTTACTTTACCATGGTATATGGATATAGTAAATTACATGGCTAGTAATGTGATCCCTGCTGACTTTTCTATTAATAGAAGAAGAAATTTCTGAATTTAAGCGGTATCTTTGGCTCAGCCCTTGTCTTTACAAGATCTGCGCCAATGGAATAATTCGAAGACGTGTTCCTGCTGAGGAAGTGTCTTGACTTCTAATTCATTTTCATTCAAAGGAGACTGGAGGACAGTTTGGCCCTGTTAGGACTGCACATAAGGTACTTGAGTGTGGTTTCTACAGGCCTACTTTGTTTAAGGATGCATTTCATTATGTGAAGTCTTGTGATAGTTTTCAAAGGATTGGCAATATTTCTAAGAGACATAAGATGTCACTAACCAATATTATGATATGTGAAATCTTTGATGTTTTGGGTATTGATTTCATGGGTCCATTTCCTTCGTCATACTC
Source organism: Pinacopodium congolense (assembly GCA_028565735.1). Classification (NCBI taxonomy): domain Eukaryota; kingdom Viridiplantae; phylum Streptophyta; class Magnoliopsida; order Malpighiales; family Erythroxylaceae; genus Pinacopodium; species Pinacopodium congolense. The sequence goes on along the minus strand of JAOXYD010028489.1, from coordinate 12,550 downwards.
TAACCAATCCATCTTAGTGGCTATTGATTATGTGAGTAAACGAGTTGAAACAGTTGCACTTCCAACCAATGATGCATGAGGTGTGGTTAATTTTCTCAAAAAGAACATATTCACTCAATTAGGACACCTAAAGCTATTATAAGTGATGGGGGGAACTCATTTTTTTAACAAGCAATTGCATCCCTTTTATCCAAGTATGGTGTTACCCATAAGGTTACTACACCTTACCATCCTCAGACTAGCAGTCAAGTTGAAATATCTAATTAAGAAATTAAGAGAATTCTAGAAAACACAATTAGCTCTTAAAGAAAAGATTGGTCAATGAAGTTGGATGATGAATTGTGGGCATATCGAACTGCATATAAGACTCCTATTGGAATGTCTTCTTACAAATTGGTGGTTGGTAAGGCTTGCCATTTACCTGTTAAGTTAGAACGTGCTTATTAGGCTATCAATTTTTTGAATTTTGACTTAAAGAAAGCTAGAGAGGAAAGGCTTTTATAATTAAATGACTTGGATGAGTTTCTTCTCGAAGCTTATGATAACTTTAAGTTATATAAGGAAAGAACCAAGAGATGGCATGATAAGCATATGATTTAGAGACACTTCAAGGTTGGTGATAAGGTCTTAGTGTATAATTTGAGATTGAAGTTGTTTCCAGGTAAATTGAGATCAAGATGGACCAGACCTTATGATGTGACCAACATTTATTCAATTAGAACAATTGAAGTTACTAATGGTCACTCAGCTTTCAAGATTAATGGGCAAATAGTGAAGTTGTACATTCCTAGATCAATTGAGGAGTCTTCTAAAACGCTTTCCCTATTTAATCCTCATTAAACTAGGACTTATCCTTGTTAAGTAGTTAATTGAGTGTGATCTTTAATTTCAAGTTTGATTGCTTTTTTAGTGTGATTTCATTTCAATAAATGTGTTGGAGCTTTAAGCTACAATTTCTCCTATCGTCTTTGTTATTATTTATTTCAAATCCTATGAATACACCACCATATCTTCTAGTATATGTTAAAGGAGTGTATTTATTTCCCTACTCTCCTACATTCTGATTTTTATTTTCTATTTTCAACATTGAGGATAATGTTTAGTTTAAGTGTGTGGGTGGCATATTATCATATTATCACTTAGGTTTTGTTTTGTTCAATAGTAATTTGATTTATCATCATTTTCATCATAGTCTATAAATTATGGAAAAAAAATTTGACTTTCATCTTTCTTATTGTTCATGCTTTCATTTAAATTTAATGATTTTGGCAATTTGAAATGTTATCTGATTAATTTTGACTATTAATGTTTAAATGCCTTTAACTCATTTTATAATTTGGAAGGTAGATACCTAATGATTATAATGATATTCCACATTTAAAATTCAACTCTCTTAGTAATTTTGTTACGTTTTTTAAGGCATTAACCTCAATCAAAGAAAACGAACCAAAATTAACCCAAAAAATAAAATAATAATAATAATAATAATAATGACTTAATTAGTTAAATAAGTTAGCATAATCACTCATCTTATTTCTAATCTTGTGTATGTGTTTATAACAAAATAAAAGAAACAAAATAAATATATATGTATATAATATTTGAGGTTATGAGTGGGACTAATAGTCGGTTGAGTTACTATCGCACAGTTGAGTAACCGAGAGTTGTTAACGACAAAATGTTCACCTTCGTATAAAAGGACTAAAGTGACCTCTCAACTAATCTTCTTACGAATTTGATTAATTAGGTGATTAATTAATTTTTTTAATTTTTTATTCAAATAATGTGGAAGTGCCAAAAAAATGGTACATTAAACTCAGTTTATTTGTCTTTTACATGTGGATATGATTTTTAGATTTAGGTTGAATCTTGAAGAAGGATAAAATGATTTAAATGCATTTTTATCTGATATGATTTATTAATCTTATAGCATTTCTATTCGCAATATTTTTTAGGGATCAAGAAATCATTTTCAATAATTGCAGTATTAATTTTGAATTGATTTTTCTTATTTTTATATCCTATTATGAACTTGATGATGAATTAATTTACTTGAAGACAAGAAAATGCTTAAGTGTGGGGGAGTTGTTAGGGGTTAAATGTATAGTCGTTTTGGATGTTATTTCATGTTAAATGAACCCTAATTTAGTGCTTAAATGTTCAATTTATGTCTTATTATGTTTAATTGGCATGATGGAACTTAAAGATGGAGATTGAAAATGCCTCATTTTTGTCCCTCAATGACACCCTATAGCCCACCGTTGAAGGATTAATAGGAGGTCGTTAATAGAGGCAGAGTTTGACCATCAACGACACCGTCTAACTCGCCATTATGCAGTGGTGCAGGCTGCCGTTAAAGGAGCAGTCAACAATATCAACCTTAAATTTCCAACATTGTGGTTGTTGCATGTTCTGGATTAATGCCCTTATCTTCTAGCACATCTTAGAGGCTTCTGCAATTGTAAAAACAAACAAATTAACATAAAACACGTGGAGAGGAAGAGGTAGAATAGATCAGCCATATAATAGAGAGCATTCTTCTTCTCTCATTATATTTCATAGCTTCAAACAATTTGTTCTTCGAATTTTTTTGTTGTTTCTGGATTTCTGAACATCTGAGCTTGATGTATAAATAAGTTATGAGTTTATAACTTGCACCTAGGGGTTTCTAACTTAGATTACTCATTGTTATGCTCCTATTTTGGGATTAATCAAAGTACTTATTCTTATAACTATAACCTTATATGTTCTTTGATTTTTCCACAAGTTTAATTCAAATCAAGGGTTGTGCTGTAATCCAGATCAAGTTGGGAGTTACAAGACACATCTAGAGGTTCTACAAACCTATTTTGGACACTCTAAACCTATTATTTTAGCCTATATTTATATATCTATCAAGATATGTTGTATAAGTTGCATATTTTGTATGTCTTGATCAATATACGTGGCTAAATCTTTTTTTGTTGTTGTTAAGGATTGATGTTTATATAATTTAAGAGAGCTTAAAGGCATATTAAAGGTACTGTATTTTGTTAATTGAAGGTTTAAATGAGTTGATTTTGGGCTAGGCACTTAAGATTAGTTTTTAAGACAAGTTAAGCATGAGAAATCATCTTAAATTGTTAGAAAAATCAATAAGCATCATGAATTAATCCTTTCATGAACAAACCTAGATTTTTATGAAAGTCTGAGGTCTGAGATTAATTTTCCAGAACTCACCTTCTTAAAATTAAAGCCCATTAACTTCATTTAAAGCATAACCAAACTTTAGACAACACTAAATGGAGAAAAAGCAAAGTCTTACCCATAGCTTTGCTTTGATTTTGTGAAGAAAATTTAATCAGACCTTAAATGTGTTTAAAGCTCAATTAAATCACCCATCAGCTAATCCTAAGCTAATTTACACATTTGGTAATTTTCAGAATTTTTTGAAGCAATTAAAAATAATTTTTAAAGTTTTTAAGCCAAGTTAATCTAGTTAACAATTTTCATATTTTTAATCAATTTGTTTGGGTTTTTCCTAAATAATTGTAATCTGGTCGACCTAATAATTAAGAAAATATTTTCCCCATAGGATCGACATCTGGAGTTTTTAATTTACTTCATTATATTACTTTTACTATAGGTTCACTTGCCTTTATTCTATTAGTTTTCAAAGAAAAATTGTTTAAAAATCATTCAAAGTTTTAAAGTCTCTTAACCAACACAATATAGAACCATTAAAATATTAAGGTTAGAACCATTATAGGTTAGCATTAAAATTCCTTGCATAATCTTTGAAATAAGCCATTGCATATTAGTATTAAAACCATTGCATGTTTAGAATAAAAAGTTTTTGCATAAATGTTAAAATTAGCACATTGCATTATAATTGTTGCATGAATTTTAAAATACATACTTTACATTGATTTTAGCATATAACTTGTTTTGAAAAGGATGCATTGAACTTTTTGTTAAAATTAGTATCATATTTTATTTTTACAATTGGTATCATATTTTAAATTTTTTGAATTGGTACCATATCTTTGAATTCTCAATTTGTATCCTTTCTTACATTTGGTATCATTTTGCATCATACTCTTACAATTAGTATTATTTTTGGGTTTTATAGTTGTTATCATGTTTTACCAACAATTTGCATAATTTACAATTGGTATCATTTGTTATTAATCATTCCTTTTAAAATTGTGCATATTTTTCTTTGAAAAAGTGAGAGAAGAAATGAAATGACAATTAGTGTTACATAAAATAGAGGTACATGATTTCCTTAATGCTATATAAGATTAATTTGGATGATTTTTTATGCTTTTTAATGATAAAATTGAGAGTTATTTGGTAATTTGAATGATTTGAATGTTTTTAAATTGCAATTGGTAGAGTTTAATCTGGTTTGAGATCAATTTTTCGTAATTATTATGTCTTATAAGTTAATTTTTGATGGTTTGAGAGAAATATAGAACTTTATGAATTTTTAAATATACATTAGTTGACTAATGCATATATCAATCGACAAATTAGTGATCAATCAATACCTTAACTAGTTAACTAGTAAATGGTAAACCAATAGTTGGGACTAGTCGATCAATCTTTCAAAAATTTTAATCCTTCATTTCCCTTAACTAATTTTATTTGATCGCCCTCTTCTCTCTTAACATTCATCTTCATATATCATATCTCCTCTCATCCTAACGTAAATTTTGTTCCTTGTATGATTAATTTCTTGTATTCTCCTATCTTACTTCACAACATTACAAGCTTCTTAAGAATTTTTCTCCAGTGTTCATTAGTTTTCCTTTCCATAGCTCATTTCTCTTCTCCAAGAGATTACTCTTCCAAGTGCCACTTTGGCAACAGTGATTGATTCTTCAGGTTTCCCTTCATATCTAAACCACTCTCCCCTTATAGAATCATCTCATTTTTGTTGACATTTCCACTTATATAAAATCCCTAATTTCTCAAATTTAGGAATTCATTCTTTTGCAAATTATTCATCCAATTAATTGTCAATTAAGTTTTATTTCATCATCTCAAAGCTATGTAGAAGTTTGATTTTTTGTGAATGAACTTGAATTTTAAATTTTCACATAATTATGGTTTTAGAATTAGGATTTTTTGTGACATAATTCTCTAAAATTTTTCAAATTAAAATATTTTCACATAATTGGAAGGAAAATTGAGCTATTTGAGACTTTAGTTAAACCTGTTTATTTCTAATTTTGTTTTTAACTAATTTAGGGGTTTAGAACTTGAGGTTTTTTCAAAATTTTGATAAATACAATTCGTAGCTAACTTGATTTTTTAAAATTTTCAATTTGATAGGTTGCAAAATTTTTAATCATTCATTAATTTTTATAACTTATATACACTAGATTTCAACTTCATTCATCTACATATAGGTTCTTAGAAAGTTGAATATTGAATAATAGGAATATATTTTTATTCAAATTGTTTTAGTGATCATTAACTAATTTTATAGATGTGTGCATTCAAATTCTTATAGCTTTCTTAGGGTTCCAAGTCTATCTTGATCATAATATCTCAAATTCCATTATTAGAACTTCCATTAGGTTTCTCAAAAGATTCTTTTCTTAAAAATCTTTAATCATGGTTAGGATTAAAGGTGATGGTACATCTTAAGCTAGGAGATCACAAACTCCATACGAAAATGAGTGTTTAGACATTGACTCTACTTGATTCCTTAATTATGTTACTAGAAGATTATATAATAAACATCACATCGCCCTCTCTTCTTTAGATCACTATAAGGAATATGGTTTGGTATAGTTTTCCATTAATCAAGGGTGGGAACATTTTCTTACTCTTCCTACTAGAATTAATCCCACCAATGTTTGGCCTTTCTTTTATAACATTATATAATGATTGTTGGTGATGAATACTATATGAACTCATATGAACTCTAAAGTTCAAGGTGTTTCCATTCATCCCTTTAGAGACATTATAAATGAAATCTTACATATTCCTTTCCCCCAAGATTATTTTATTATAACTATTTAACCAAATATAGTAACCCACTTTGATTTATAGTTGCTTCAATAAAGATTGTCTTTAAATTACTTAGTGAGAATTATGTTACTTGAAAACCTACTGATGTTAGAGAACTTAATGCAATCTCTTACTTCTACTATTCATTTATTAAATATAGCTTCCTTTCCTTAAGTGGTTGTTTTACTTTTATAAGTTTATATGATCTTTGGTTTCTCTCCACCTTATGATGGGAGAACTAATTTGTTTAAGAGATTTTTTTTTGCACAATATAATTCAAAGAAGAAAAATAAAATATTCCCTTTATCAATCATAGTCACATCATCCAACGTTTTCAAGTTCCTCCAATATAAGATAAGTTCCAATCTTTTTTAACCAATCTAACTTACGTCATATGTGGTATCAAATTGTTAATGATCAAATGATTTAACTATATCAGCAACATCAATCACGCATTTCAACACCTATGTAACTTAACGGTGGTGATGATTATTAGCGTGGAGTCCAACAATGATTGTATCCACTAGTGATGAGGTTACATTATCTAGGCCTCCACCAAATACTAGTGATATTCGGTCTGAGATTGCTCTATTATTTGGAAAAGTTAGAATATTTTAAGATCGAGTCGACAATTTTGGTACATAAATTTAAGACATGTCCATATAGCTTCATAAAATATTTGTTGTACTTTATGATAATCTATATCATCTTCTAACTCTAGATTAGTGATATGAGTGTTATTTTAAGATAGTTTAGAATTTTTGTATAGGGGAAGTCCTTTTATTACTCATACATTTTGCTGTACTTTGGATTTATGTTTAGATCTTATGCTATAGATGTTGATCGATTTTATATATTGGATACATTTTTAGTTTATGGATGTTGATGTTTGATGTATATTTAGTTTGAACATGGTACATTTGATTTTATTTTATGATATTGACCTAATCTATTTTAAGCTTCCAACTTCTATTTTTCGCGTGATAGATGGTAATTCATTATGATACCTACATGTTCATATTCTTTCTTTCAATCTTTTTTTTTTTTATGTCTTTTGGATGATTCAAAAAAAAAAGGAAGAGAGTGGCTTATGATATTATGATTTATTTAGGGAGAGCTTAATCATTAAAAGAGTAATAATAATATATGAAATTTAGGGGGACCCTTAAATTTTGATTAATTTTAAGGGAGTTTTTAAAATTGGTGACAATGATATCTTGCATTTTTTTAATAAGTTTTTAATGAAGTTGTGATTGTTTTGTTTTTCTAGCAATTGTATAAATGGGGGAGCTAGATTTTAAATGTTTTTAATGAATGTTAAGTGGTATTGGAACTAATTTGGTATTTATTTTAGTTTTGTGGCCTCACAAAATCACATAGTCTTGTCATTAACAAAAAAAAGGGGATTTTTGAACTAAGGGAGGTTATACCTTTTGATGATGAAAAAGTGATCTTACTACTAATAAGTTGAGCATGTTTAATTTTTTTACAAAAAATAGGTATGAAGAATAAGTATTTAGAAGATGCAATTTAGTGCTTTGGAACTTAAATGAACGTTATGAAAAACAAAAGGAAAAAGGTCAATTATCAAGACTGAGATAATATTTTAATAGCTTATATGTTAGAATTTTCATTATAATTTTTTTTGTTCTACTCAAGGTATTTAGTTGTCTTAAATTACACTTAGTACATTTATACTTAATGTTTCTGCATATGGGTTGTATAATTCAGAAGAATCTATAAAGAAAATTTTAAATGATTATACTAATACATAAATATGTTTCTGAGAAAATATTTTGACTTATATGTTTCTTAAAGAAGCTTTTCGATATGTTAGCATTTGTTTTAGGATGATTTAAATGTATTAAAGTGTATGATGTAGAAAATTTTAATTGATTCTATTAATGCATAAATATGCTTAGGAGAAAATATTTTTACTCATATGTTTGTTGAAGAAGCATTTCAAAATATTAGAATATGTTTTAGGATGATTTAAGTGTATTAAAGTATGTGAAATACTATTAAAAGCAGTTTAACATAGGACTAATTAAGCAACATGTTTAATTGATTAACAAGGATGTAATTTGGCACACATTTATTGATCAATAATATGAATTGGTTAACTAATCACTAGTTGACATTGGTTGATTAGTGCATTTTAGCTGGTTGGTCAAAGGTTCAATACAATTAACATTAACAACTAGTTTTAGTAGATAAAAAAAACTTATTAATTAATTTTTAACAAGTCCTAATGGCTATAAATGGCTAGTTGGCCAAATTCTACTTATGAATAAGAGTATTTTTAGGGTGGATTAAGCATTTAAATGTGTAAAAATGAAAATTAATGGAATTGAGAATAATTTTGAGTATTGTTTTAAGTATTTTAGAGGTGTCTATCACAAGTTGTGTAGTATTCTTCATTTGGTGTCTTGGAAAGCCCTTTAAACATTTTAGGTAGGTTAAGTACGAAATTATTTAGTGTTCTTTAATAGTAGTGTTGTTATAAGATTTAATTATTATAAGGTTTACTTTATAACACATTAAAAGAGAGAAGTTATTGTAAAGTGAAGTTTTTGATAATGAAATTTTTAACAAGATGTTGCAAGAGTGGACGTAAATGTGGGATTATGCACTGAGCTACCATCAATCGACTTATGTCTCTCTTTCCCTATCTCTTTACTGTTAAAGTTTATTTCATTTTAATTTATATTTTTTATCAAATTATTTATATTTTTTTCAATTTAATTAAGAGAATATTTTTTTTAGGTACAAAACTTAAAAATTATTTAGTAACTTAATCCACCCTCCTCTTAAATGCCACATAAAGACCAACGCATCATATCTGATAATTGTATTTTTGTATGTGTTTTTCTAAGTGTTTTGCATATGTTTCCTGCATAATAGGTTGTTATTATTGTGTTTTAAGATTTATTTTGTGTGTTTTTATTTAATATAATTTTAATTATTTTTTATTTGCGTTTAGTATTAATTTTGAGTAAGTTTGTTTATTTAAGTATTTTTTTTGTTTTAACATTTGGTTATTAATGTTGGGTTAGAATTAAATTTTATTAGTATATTTATTTATTGCGTTGGTAAATTAAATTTAAAAATTAAAGTTGAAAAAAATAAGAAAAAGAAAAAGAAGAAAAAAACAAACCAAAAAGAGCTAGAAAAACAAAAAAAAAACAGCAAGCCAAACCTTGGAGGCGAGCCCGCCTGCCAGCTCCTACAGCTCGCGCACCTCCAGCCCTAGCCCAGAAGCCCGCTCCAGCTCCTACAACCCGTGCCTCCAACTAGCAACCCGCATGTGCGAGTCCAGCCAGCGCTTTCCCCAACAGACTCACCCACAACTTGAGCCTCTCTAGACGCAACCCGCCAACTAGCCCACCAACTGCACCTGGGCAGCGCGTCAGACAATGCCTCAGCCCACTCGCCCAAGCTCATGGCTTCCTCTCCAGGCCAGACTCCTACAGACCAAGCAGCAGCCCAGCCTTCCTTTCCAAGCTAGACCCCCGCACACAGCATCAACCCTCACCCATAAGTAGACCCCGCAGAAAAACACAGGAGAATAGACGTAAAACAAGAGCAGCGAGACAGATTAAAAAAAAAAGGGAGACGCAGAATAAAAAGACAGTAGTTTCGGACAGATAAAAAGAATGGAAGGAAGGCACATATAGAAATGAGAAAGAAGTAGTAGCACACAAGAGCAGCAAGGAGACATACCAAAGAGAGCTTCGAGAGAGAATCAAGAAGAAGGAGAGCAAGCTCTAAACACCACACAAGCACAAAAACTTCAAGTGTTCATCAAGTTGTATTTTATTTTATTTTTCATATTTATTTTTATCTCATTTCATATTTATTTTTCTTCTATTTTTATTATGATTTGCATTTTCAAGAATATAGACTTGATGGAATTTATTTTTATTATTATGTGTGGCTAAAATGTTTTTAGGATTTGTTGTTTGAATTATTTAGGAACCTTTGGTTATTAATTTAATTTTAGGAATGTTTGTGTTGTTTATTGAGCTTAAACCCTACAACAAATCGAGAGAGTGAGTTGGGTAATTTATGTTAGATGTACAATGAGAGTTGGCATTTAATAGACTTATAAACAACAAGATATTAATTTATTAGGAAGAGAATTCAATAAATTGATATACTGCCTATAGGATAGCTTCACATCCAGTTAAATGTTTAGGAAAGGCTTTGCATGTCAAGAAATCCCAAAGTTAATCATAAATTATTTAATTAGTGACATTTAGTTACACATTGAGAGAGAGTATCTAAAATATTAGGAAATCTTGGGCCAAATATAAATTAGATTAATTAACCAAATGGAAACAAATAAGAATAAAGACAAATCCTATTTTTAAAGCTTGATTTTTTTCTCTGAATTTTCAGTTTGCTGTATTGCGATTGATTGTGTTTCTCGCTCTTACTTCCAAATTTTTTTGCGTTTGATTTATTTGTTTTTTGTTTATTTTATTTCTTTAAATTTATTTCTTAAACAAAGTGTAAGCCAAATTGATAAGGTGTCTAAATACAATCCTCATGGGATCGATATTTGTTCTTTACTACAAGTATGACCCGTATAGTTGCGGTTTTGAACGTAAAATTAGTTATTTAGTTTTACAATTAATCAATCACTCAACAAATTTTTGGCACCGTTGTTGGGGATTGTTTTATTTAGCATCTTGTTTAGTTTGGTTGACTTTGATTTAAGAGTTTTTTATACTTTTCCTTTTGTGTTTTCAAGTGTTTAAGCACAAAGAGTACAAGATGGTCCAACGAGCTTAATAATGCAAGGATTCGAGGAACAAGAGGCGACGATTTCATCTGACACGGTGACAGCTCTTCAAATACAACTATCAGCCCTTAGCATTCAATTGAGAAACTTGCAAGGTACATCTTCCTCTTTTATTAGACTTGTGCAATTTCACTGTGAATTATGTGAACAGGTTAACCATGACATAAATGATTTCTTTTGAGGGAGTCATGGGGATTTGAGCAACCAAGAGGTAATTACCCATATTCCAATTATTATAATTTAGAGTGGCAACATTACCCATATTCTTCTTGGAATACTAACGATGCAGGTTACCAAAAGAGCATCCAAGAACCTCCCGACTTTCAACAAGATCACTTTGACACTTGGTAGAGTAGGTTGGAGAGCGAGATAGACAGGATGGCAGAGAAGCTAATGGATACATTAGGCTCTAAGGTCGCAAGGGTGGAAGAGAATCAAAAGCGAATGGAGGACTATTAAAAGCAAATGGAGGACAAGTTTAATCAAATTAACCAAAATCACGCTTCATCCATCCACAACTTAGAGGTACAAGTAGGCCACCTGGCTAACCTACCAAGCCATTCTGAACCAAATCCATGGGAGCAAATTTAGGCCATTATAGTCAGTTGTCATGGAAAAGGAAGAACATGATACAATGGAGGAGGCTGAATGCTCCAAGAAGGAGAGCCAAGATGAAGTGTAAGAGAAGGAAGAAGAAGAGGAAGAGTTGCCTAGTACTAACTTAGAGAATGAGTTGTGGCCAGGTGTCGAATAGGATGTAGAGCCTCTATATTTTTCATCTACACCACTACAAAAAGCATCTTGGGTGAAAGGCGATGTTCAGAAAGGAGAGTGGACATTAGAGTTCTACGATGAAGCAGTTCGCTTCCACTCTTTTGAATTTTTGAAGCATCGTGCTGATTGGGAGCCTACTTCAAAGGAAGTTGCTTCAAGTTATTTACGGACTTTGAACATGCTACCTATTGGGCTCAAACATCCATTTAACAATGGATAGTGAAAATATGCCAAGGGTCAAGCTAATGGCCTTAAATTAGCATTTTTTTATTTGTTTATTTTTGTATTTAATGTTGTTTTTCTTTGATTGGATCGTATTTAGTTTGCTTTTGTATTTGTTTGATCTTTAGTTTGTTCCCTTTTTGTTCTCTTGTTGTTTAGGTAACTTGGTGAAGCTTGAAGGTTTGTTATGCATTCCAGTTTGTTGGAGTATCAAAGGAAGAGTAGAAGAAGATTTCCTACACCTTGAATTAACGGACACCAACATAAGCCTTTCTAACCCTTAATCTTTTTGTGTTTTGTTTTTATTGTGTGTTTGTTGAGTTTTGTTGTTCTACATAACGGACACCAGTATAAGCCTTTCTAACCCTTAATCTTTTTGTGTTTTGTTTTTGTTGAGTTTATTGTTCTACTATCCATATTGAGGACAGCGTGTTATTTAAGTGTGGGGAAGTAGTAGGTAGTTTTTGCATGTGTTGCATTTATTATTGCATTGTTTGCATTTTGTTGTTTAGGATGAATGTTTTAGTTTAGGATGAATTTTTTAGGCGTATTAGGGTGTTGTTTTTTGTTGTTTTTTGTAAGCAATGGATCTACACTTGAACTATTTTGATATGTGTTTCCATGAGATTCTTTCATGCTAGTTGGAATGAGATTGAATGCATGTTTAAACTCAGATTAGGCTACTTGAGTAGATAGTGAACCATGTTGAATGATGAAAAGTAGTTGGTTGCATAAGCTTACTCA
>JAOXYD010028479.1:0-14258 GCA_028565735.1 Pinacopodium congolense | reverse complement strand
AACACCTTATGTTAAAACCCGAAAACCCCATTAGCCTTACACAATCAGTTGTCTAATAAAGTGTTAAGTGAGTATTTGATGTAGCCTAGTTCAAATTCAATCTCACAACTCAATCTCATTCTAACAACAATGATAGAATTTTATTATTTATCACACATCACTATAACTCAAGAATAAGTGCAAAAAATTTTAACTTGCCCCACCCTGATCCTTAAATCTAATATTAACCTTAATTTCCCAAAATAATAAAAATAAAAAAAGGATGGAATAAGAGTACTCCCCTAAATGAGGTGAATCTTGAAATAAGTAGGGAAGATAAGATTGTAACTCCCACTTTTGTCTCCTTAAAAAAACACAAAAAAGAAAGGAAAAGCCCTTAAACAAAAAGCAACTAAAGACTTATTTAACCAAAAAGAAGAGACATGAAAACTTAAAAGAAAGATTGGGTTACCCCCCAAAAAGTTCTTAGGTAAGGTCATAAGCTTGACTCATGATATTTACATCATTCATTATCAAATAGATGTTTAGGTCCCATAAAAAACATGGTCAAACACATGGATGATCCTGGAGCAGTTTCCTTTGAAATAGGTTCAAAATCAGCATGATGCCCCAAAGCTTTAGGGAGATCGAATCGTATTATTTCTTCATCATACTTTATAGTCCACTCTCTAAGATAGATATCACCTTTATCCTAGGATGGCCTCCCTACTGCTGTAGATAGTGGGTGTGCAGGCACTACATCTTAATCATCACCTTCCCCCTTCAGCTTACTTGACCATAACTCTTTCAAAATTTTAGCACCATATTACTCTTCCTCTTCTTTCACCTGCAAACTACCAAAAAAAGGAAGAGAAACTTGGTTAGCAATACCAAAAGATGGACTACTTAACTTGGGAGGTGTGGCATCTTCCTCCTTGTTTTAGACTATCACCTTTTCCTTTTCTAGCTTCTCTTGCTCTTCCTCTCTTACTTCTGGGTTCCCCCATAATTCTCCACTACTTAATGAATTAATGCACATCTCCTCCCCTAGTTCTCTCTCTTGTTGGCTAAGCATGCTTGAATAGGCTTGGGCTTCTATGGTCCCTATCACCTCTACCAATTGGCTCACTTGATCTTCTAAGTTCTTTAAGTTACTCCTCCTTTCTTGCTAAAATTGAAGAGTACTCGTCTAAAATCTTTACACAAACTCCTCTAAAGACATCCCATCAGCTTATGGTGGCGATGGTGGAGGTAGAGGCACGGGCTGAAAGTGTGATTGGTTTGGGTACTAGCATGGTCGAGAATTGAACTTATACTACTGGTCCTATAATATAGAACATGTACAAGTAGGATAACCCAAAAATGAGTAAATGTCATATACCTTAGTTTTTTTTTCATCCATCGATACTTATATAACTAAGGACGTGAAATTCACCGCTTGATGCTCCAACCTAGAAATAGTAAGAAATTGAAAGTCATTATCAAAATATGGATAGTAAGAAAAATCAAAATGAAAAGCGTACTGATAATGATCATACCACTAAAAATTCTTAGAATTGGAAAAAAAAACCTGTAAAACTAAAACAAGCAGAAGACAATATGACCAAATTCAACAAAAACCAAAACTAAAACTAAAACAAAAAAAATAAGAAATAGCTAAAACACTACACTAGCTCCCTAAAAATGTTGTTAAAATTTTTTTATAAGTTTGTCACAAACCACCAAATAATAAATTTTACCTAACTAACTATGTAATAGGGTGAGTCAAGGTCAATCCCATAGTGAGCTAGGGCGAGTTCTAACTATTCCTAATATTTTGTAAAAGGAAAAGAAAATGAAAACAAACCTTTGGATGCGATAGAAATTAAATAAACTAAAAGAAAATTACCAAAGCTAAGAGAACAAAACAAGAAACAAAAGACTTGGCTGAAGATATTATTTGGATTCATGAATTACAATTGATCATCAAAATTCTAAAGATTGTGTTATACATAAGATGCTAGCCTGTAGACACAAACAAGCTCTTATGTCTTAAGTTTCTCCATTTATAGATAAGTCATTTATGATAGATGACTTATCCTTAACCACGCGACATCCTAAAACAAGCTCTTTAAATTTAGTGGCATGATAGCATTAAAAACTAGAGAATGACTAACTAAGTGTACCCATAAATTCAATTAACCTATTTCCACTTATGGATTTTGCTAATGAAAATTAAGAATCAAGAGATAAATCCTAGCAATTAAACTAGAAATTAAATCTAGGGTGGCTAATTCTATATGTTAATCCCTAATTTATTGCATTAAACCATAATTCCAATTCTATCTCAATCAAAAACACATTGTCTAATACTAATTATGTCATTTCTCACAAATATTCATCCATAGCCCTTTAATATCTTCAAACCCCTTAAAAACCTAGCCACACACACTTAAATTAATCAAAATAACAATGAAATAAACATAAACCATACTTAATCAATTAAAACCAATGTTTGAAATTCTAAACTAAATATTTAAATATTGGAATTTCACTCTGATCTAATGAAAAACCATGACTTCTCTACCTAGCATTCTCTTCCTCCTATTTCTTATCTACCTGATTATGATCCTTTATTCCTTATCTTATAGTAGGAAAGTCTTGCAAGTCAATATTCCCTTCCTCATAACCTTCCTTTTATGTTTCTTTTTGTGGAGTGGAGATTTGCACCTCCATTGACTCATTCCTTTATTTTCTATCTTCAATAAGTTTAGGATAATTTCTTTCCTTCCCAGTATTTTGAGTTATCTCTTCTCTAGGTGCTACCATCTCTTTATTGGATGATCTTTACATTGAAGAAAACTGTTTCTAATTATAACATCTTATGCAATCCCCTCTATATGAGCTTCCACCAGCAAACTTGAAGTATCTTTAGTTCTCACAATTCAGTTCATTACATGTGATCTCCACCTTATCCTGGGCAATGTTTCCTAAGCTGTCATCCTTAGGCATCTCCTTGTCCAGTCCTGTAAGTTCCTTATAATTCTCCCTGGTGAACTATTTACATATTGTCCTTCATTCCTTTCATTACTACTTAAGTGACAACTTTCAATAATATGAGATGGATAGAAAATCCTTTATTAACTCCTCATTAATGTGAAACCTTTTAATAAGTGTTACCTCTAGTAGCTCAAGATTTATTGGAAGTTCCATGCACCCTAGCATAACCTATCCTATCCATTGTTATGTGATTTCATTAAGGTAAAGCGGCCTTCCTATATAGCTTTCTAGGTGATTGATACCAAGAGTGGTCTAATGCTCAAGGGTTATGATATGTATGTGAATCCATATTGGGAAATGGCTTCTCTTTATTTTCTAATGACTTCTCTTTAATTCCTCTATCCTCAATCTAAATTTCCAACTTCTTAAAAATATAGATTTGTCATGTATGTGTCATGGTCTAGCTTTTATAATACTCTTTCTATACCCTTTTGACTTGAATTTGAAGAGAATTAGATATTGCTCATGGAGAAAAGTTTCCATTAAACCTTATTTTTTCTAAAAGGTTTCTGCCCAATGTTTGATGATAAGAAAAGCAAGCCTCCTATTTATAAAGAATCCCACTAGGCTTAATCTCAAAAGGTAGCTTTAGCTTTTAAAATTTCAAGAGGGATGACACTACAATTTTGTAAAGTAAGAGAAAAATAAATAAGCTTGATTGGTGAGGTTTCTTTGATCATCTAGCTCCGATTCTCTTCTTCTTCTTCTTCTTTTTTTTTTTGGATTGGCAAGGTGTTTTTAGCTTCTTAGGTTGGAAGAACAATTTTAGTTATAAAGTGGTTTGGAAGGGTTGATAAAGAAGCATTAAGCTTGGGGGAGGAGCATCCCTCCATAAAGACTAAAAAGGGAACTACTGAATATTTAGGGAAAGAGAGAAAACATTAAAAGAGAGTTTAAAAGTTAGTTGCCAAATTCTGGACAAAAAATCTATTTTTTAGATGTGAGGATACTAATAAAATCTAGATCTAGAAAGGAGAAGACTAGGATTTAGTAGAGGGAATGGAAATGACATGTAGTTAAGTGATATATGAAACAACTTTAAGGGATAAATGGGCAAAAAGTAACAAGGTGAATGAAGGTGAACTACTATTTCTAGAGTAAGCTTATAGAAGCAGTGTTGTATATTCAAGGAGCTAATGTATTATAAGAGCTAGTAGAAGAGCTAATGTTAGATACTCCATGTCTGTGTTAACCTACTAAAGAAGAGCATCAATCCTTGATGATTTTATTATTTACTTGCCAATTAAGGTAGGTTAATTCACTCTGTATTGATAGGGATGCAATTTATAGTATTTATATATGTTTTTCAATGTCATTTCATCCCTATTTTGATGTTTAAATACTTTATTTGTGTTCCTTTTGAGTTTACATGCAGATTTGGATTTTAGGAAACAAATATAAGTTGAAATGGAAAAGTTTGGAATAAATTTGGAGCATAGTTGGAACTACAAGAGGTGTAGCATAAATTTTAGGACTTAAAGCATCATATTATTAAGTTCCACACTAACTTTCAAGGCCATATGACAAGCCATGCAGAGTGGACAATGAAAAGAACAAGACAAGCTTATTTTAGCATCGATTTTGGTATAGGTGACTTCAATAATGAATTAGGTTCAAGTTTTGATCTTTGATTGCTCTAAAATTTGATAAGGGTGCAAGAGCATCATGTGAGGAGCCTACATATCAAATTTCATGGCAATAAGAGGTGTGTAAAAGGAGTTAGAACAGAAAATGTGAAGAGGAAGAACATAAGTTGTTAAAATTTGAGACTTAAATGGCCCTAGTCAAATGATGCAATTTTAGTCCCCAAAGCCCCCGTTCAATGCATTCTTCACAAAAATTTTAAAAAAAGGTAGAAGAGTCTTTTCGAAAGTTAGGGTTTTTACCTTATTTGGTAAAGAGAATATAAGCCTTAAAAGAGCATAAATGTGGTGGGAGGAGGGAGCCCTACCTATTTTCCTAAACTTCCCATCATTTTTCTTCTTATTTCTTAAAAGTTTTTAATGTTCTTAGTTCTTGAAGTTTAGTTTTGCTTATGTTTATATGGCTAGTCTTTTAAGCGTTCTAAGTAATGTTTAGCTTTATTTTAAAGTTGTTTTTTTGTTATTGGAGTTGTATTTTCATTTTGCTATATTTCTTTGCATATAGATTAAGTGCTTGGTTGAATATGAGCTTAAATATGTTAGATAATGTATGGGTGCTCGATTTTTTATCAATAGATGACTTTCATTTTAATTTCAATTTTTTAATTTCAATTTTTTATGTTGATTTCCATGCTATCCAGGTTCTATTTCATTTATTACTAGTTAAATGATGAATTAACTTATTGTTTCTCTTTTGTTTTTGGCATTCTATGTTTTTCCTTTATTATTGGTGGTTTTGCATTTCTTTAGACTATAGATTGCTCAATTTCGATTTTTGTTCATATTTAGTGTTCTGAAGTTTTATGTTGGTGTTTGGGTTTTGTGTTTTGGTTAGAATTAACTTGAATTTAGGTTCAAGAATGGAGGATTATAGTCAAATAGTCCAGAAAAAGGAATAGGAATTCATCCTGGTGAAAAGGAAAAAAAATCTAGTAAGAAAGAAGGTCAAATAGTATCAACTTTAAAAAAAATAAATGTCTATGTTTGTTTAGAAAATGAAGGGATTCAATAATTCCTAAAGGTAGCAGTTCTTAAGAATTGTATAAGGTTAATAAATCCTTACTTTATTGGATTACTAAAACTAAAATTAAAAAAGATCTTGGAAAACATTTGTGGTTCTTACGTAAGAGTTGGAAAGTCCTCTCTAACCATAATTCTCACTATAATGGTAGAATAATAGTTACTTTTTATTCTAAAATACTGGAGCTTACCAACATAACCTCAACAGATCAAGTGATGTATTTGATAATGAACTTCAAGCCTATACTAATCAACATACATATATCTATAATATATGCTTATAATTTTGGTTTTCAAAGAAGGCTACTTTAGAACAACCTCATTGACATAGAAATAATGATGGATAAACCCTACCATTGGAGATTGCAATTGCACCACCTTATTTGATGAAACTAAAAGGATGAATGGTAGTAATCCAATATGAAAAAAATTCTACGAATAATTTAGAGACTATAATACTAGCCTAGGGACAATAGAGCCTAATTATAAAGGGCATTACTTCACTTGGTGAAATAAAAAAAGTGGTATTAGCTCCTTGAGAAGGAAATCTAATAGAGCCTTAGTAAATGGCTTATAGATGGAGGAAATTCCCTTGGGCAAAGTAGTTTTTGCCTCTATGCTCACCTCTGATCATAGTCTAGTTAAAATGCTCAATCTATATGAAAACATGTCCAGCATACACCCTTTAAGTTCTTCAATTATCTGGCAAGAATACAAGGATTAAACCAGTCTATCTCAAGAGAAATGATAGCACCTATGAAGGTATTTGAGCAATTTAAGTGTTTTAGGAAACTCACTAAGGTTAAGGAGGAAATTAGGTAATTTACTAGGGAGAACATCCTAGAAAAATCACCAAAAAGAGGCTGAAATGGTTATGAGGCATCTAGAACACCATCACAAGGAGATCTATAAGGATTCCCTAAATTAATAAATATAAATTATAGTTAAGGATTAACAAATCTAAATTAATATCTAAGGCTTCAAGTTTTCAGTAAATTGATTGAGTTATTCAAGATTGGGATTCTTAATCTAGGATGTCTTCATGAAATTAAGATAATGCTATGGTTAAAGCAATGACTTTTTTTATTGATCCTATCTTGTAGTTTCATCATTTAGAAAACTTAAGTAATAGCCATAAAGATCAAAAAGTTTAATCTAAAGATTCCTTATTTTAGGATTAGTATCCTTAACATTCATTAAAGTTTGATCATTCACTTAATTTAAACTGTGATGTTTATTATTTTTTCCAATAGCTAAGGTAGGTTTCTCAAATCATTAATCATCTATAACTTTATTATAAGAGCCTAGCTTATAATAATATATTAACATGTTTTCTAGTTTTCATTATATTGCAAATATATAGGTCATAACTTATAGTATCATATATCGATCCTACGAGGATTGAACATAGACACCTAATGATAAGTGTTCTTTTAGTTTATGCTTCCAAGTTGTTTTAAAATGTTTTGGGTGTTTCTTTATGTGTTTTAACTTTAGTTTATTTCATATTTTTCATTTTTGCATGATCTTTGAAGTGTTTAAGTGCTTCTTCATTTTTTATAGTGTTTAAGGGCGGATTTTGAGTTTATTTGAGGGATAGTTTGAAGCACTTTATTTGTTGTTTTTACAGGAATCAGGATTTTAAATTTAGACATTGTACGGGTGATTTTGATGGTCCATTAAGTAGAATTTTATAACTCATATGGATATTAAAATTGGTGTAGAGGAAGATCCAGATGTTAGGAGTCTCCAGTTAAAATTTGAAGTCAATCAGAGATCTGGAGAAGGAGTTATGGCCAAAAGAGTGGAGAGTGGAGTGTGCTCAAAGCTGCGGGAATCAGGTCACGATCGTGGTTCAACTGCTCTGTGTCACAATCGTGGTGGGTCATGATTGTGACCCCCCTGGATGACTATCCTCTGTCATGATCATGACTGGTCATGATCGTGATAGCGGGACTGACGCCTAGACGAGTCAAACGCGAGATTTTAAGCATTTGGCCCTCCTTTGGACATATTTAAGGGCTTAAAACCCTAGGAGCCTACAAAATTTATTAGGCAATATCTAAAAGAGGCAAAGGGGGAGGTTTTCGGTGGCACCCAAAAGAAGAAAGCACAATCTTCCTTGGAAATCATCAAGACAATCCAACACCTAAGTTTTCCAGCTTTCTTGGAGTGAAAAGAAGACATTCAAGACTCTATCTAATTTATTTTTCTTTTTCTCTTTATTACTTTTTAGAATGGAAAACATGATTATTGATAGATTGTTTGTGATTATAAGTGGCTAAATACTTTATAGGAGTTTTTCTTGAAATATTTTGTTGAACTCTTGCTTTTTGATTCAATAAATGGATGTTTGTGATATGTATTGAGCTTAAACCTTGTAATAAACCGAAAGGGTGAGTTGGGTAGCCTTGTAATAGACCGAGAAGGTAAGTTGGGTAATTGTGTTGGGTAGTACAATGAGAGTTGGCTCCCAATAGATTTATACATAATTAGGATTTTACAAGTAGTTAAAGAGAGATCTTGGCTATTTGTTGAAAATTACCTATACGATTGCTTAATATCTAGTTAAATGATTAGGAAAAATTAGTAAGGCTAGAGATAGCATAATTAATCCTAATTTATTTGGCTAAGGATAGTTGCTTGCACCTTGAGAGAGAGTAATTAAGCATTAGAAAGTCTTAGGTCGAACAAAATTGAATCATTAAGTAAAAAGGGAAGAACAATAGGGATATAATGACCCCTAATCTTAAACTTTAGTTATCAAATGCCTGCACTTCGTCTCAATTGGTTGTTATTGTTAGTTTAACTTATTTTATTTTATTTTCCAATTTATTAATATTTGAAATTGTTCCTTCAAAAAAGTAAAACCTAAGTTAAGTGGTGACGAAACGCAATCCTTGTGGGATCGATATCCATTCTGTATTATAATTTACGACCAGTATACTTGAGGTTTTGAGCATAAAACTAGTAGTTTATTTTACAACCAACACCTAACAATCTGAATTGCTCTTTGTTTAAGGTAAACCAAAATTATAAAAATTGAACATTAAACTAAATTAACAAATTCAATGAATTAAATCGCAGAAGAAAGTAAAATAATTAAGTTACTCAATGATGGAGACTTGGGGGTTATTATATACTTATTTATCCTCCTTTTACCTTATTGATTTAATTGCTTTTTTATCCTAGATATCCAATAGTTTGATTACCCTCGCTTGAGATATAATCAAGTAATCCTAATTGAAATACTTACAAATCGAATTGCAATCTCTCGATTCACAACACTACTGCTAAATATGTAATTGGATTTGAAGCAATCCTAAGGACAATTAAGAAGTAATTAAGATCTCTCTTCAATCATTTTTTGATCTAATAATTACATGTCCATCAAGCTACCAACTTTCGTTGCACACCTTAACTTAAATAAATAAAAATAATCTCTTGATTTGAAGTGATTATAAGATCAATAATTATCACAAATAACCATGTGTCAATTCAATAAGATAAAATTCATACAAACAATTCAAACATGAATGTTAAACTAGATCTAGCAATCCATAATTATGTTCAAAAAATAACTATTAAAATTTAACATCAAATTGAAAGTAGTGGACAAGATAAACAATGGATGTAGGTAGACGTCCCTTTGCTAGAAAATCTATATAGCCCTTCAAATCTTCATTCCTCTACCTTGATCTTGAGTTCCTTGTTATTTTTCTCCTTCAAAACTTGTTATTTTTTTGTCTTGATTGTTCCCTAGACTTATAATGGAAAACCATGTCTTCCCTCACCAAAATAGAATCCATACTCATCAAAATAGATCATCTCACAAAATCTAACAATTGGGTAAGTCTTCATTATAATGACTCAGAGATTGGTTCCTCCATCTTTTTCCCCTTTTTGATAGCTTTTTCAATTTTCATCTCTTCTCGATATTTTTATTATAACTTCTTCTTTGCACCCCTAAAATTTTGATATGTAAGTTCCTCATATGATGTTCTTACACCTCATAAAATTTAATAACAATATGAGCTCTATAATGGCACCTAATATATCACTCACTTCACCTAAAACAAAAATTGTTCTTGTTTGAGCTTCTCTTATTCTTCTCTTGATGCATTCTTAAAGGCTTGTCATATGACCTTGAAAATTAGTGTGGAACTTCATAACATGATGCTTTAAGTCCTCAAATTTATCCCACGCCACTTTTAGTTCTGAAATTGAATCAAAATATTCACCAAAGTTCTACACAACATGAACAATCATCCATAACAACTTAAGCAATATTTTATTCAAGAATTACTCAAATATGCACCTAAATCATGTGGAATTACCTTTCAAACCTAAGATAATCATTACTAGTCATGCCTAGAAGATGCATAATTATGTTCTAATAAAGCTCTCAAATAAACAAAGATCAGCATGCATAGAAACTCAAATAGACCATTTTCCAGCCTTACTTAAACTAAAAATCAAGTTAGTTACCCATATTAATCAAACCATAAAAGATATAAAACATAAACCATATATCTTATTATTAATTAACAAGATAGTGATATATAATGAGTTCAAAAGTTTAGAAAACACTAAATGAGGCTTTAAACAATTTTATAAATCTGAATCACATGCTCAAACTTTTAGAATCCTTAAAAATAACTTGGAATCTCCAATAAAAAAGATTGAAATAAAAAAACCCTAAAACCCAACTAGAGAGGATCTAAAATTAGAGAAAAAATGATGAAATTTACTACCAAAAACTTATACTCTAGCTTTATAATGATGCTTAAATATGTCCTAATTAGGGTTTATGCAAGTTGGAAGCAGGTGGTTTGAAAAATCTGGCTAAATCTAGCTGGAAAAACAAGTCTGTAGACATTAATGATGCTTGACACTACACATCAACAATGTCGTTAAGACTCTTCTATCTTCAGGTTATACATCAATGATGGTTTACTAGAGAACAATGTCATATAATAGGTCACATTCAAGTATTCTGTATCCATCAATGGGATTTTATAAGGAGTCACCAATGATTTGACATGGCATGTTAATCTCTTAAAAAGAGCTCTAAAGTTGTTTTTTTTTTTTTGCCTAAATCTTATTCTTGAGCAACAACCTACAAATTCAATAATGAAAAACATAGTTTAAATAATTTAACATCAAAATAGAGGTAAAGACATATCAAATTATATTATAAAATACCTTATTAATTTTTCCACAATTAAGTGTTTGATTGTCCTCAAGAAAACCAATCCATCATCCAATTGCTAATAGAATAAAATTATAGGAAAGATGCCAATTCATCAAAGATATCCATTGAAATTTCTTCCTTAATCATTCAATTGTAATGATTCATCAAGATGTTATATAATTAATCAATAATATCAAATCACAAGCAAATTCAAATCATCTCATACTTCTTCAAACTTCAACTTGAATCATAAAATTCAATTCCATATGTAAAACAAAGATACATAAGCAAGTTGCATCAACTTTTAAATAAGTTCATATCGTTTATTTATTTATGAAACATAATTGAAACGTGAGTTTTGAAGGCTTGGTTGAGAAGTCCCTTAATTTTTAACTTGAAAGTGAACAACTTGTTATGAACACCTTCAGTTACTCAACTAAGTAACAACATCAATTGGCTTTTAACACCACTCTTTAACTTTAACCTTTTTATTAGTTCAAAGCCAATTGAGTGGATTTATTACTCACTTTTTCACACATTTTTTCATTCATTTTTTTCATTTTCATTGTTATTTTTTTAATTTAAACAAGATGATAAAAAATGTTTAAAAGAAATCACAAATCACTTAGGAATATGCATTTTATATATAGAAAATCATAATGATCATCAAGTATCCATTTTCAAAAAAATGAAGTAATTTAATAACACTTTTTTATCAATATTTATAATTAATCATATAACACCTTCAATCATATGATTTCAATAATATGCTCTCAAAGAAAGAAAATTTTCCATAAATTATATATCATTAAGAAAGAGACAATTAAATGATAAGCTTAGGACCATATATACATAAGAGGTAATAATATAGTCCTTCCCCCTACTTAAATTGAACATTATCCCAATATTCAAAAATTAAAAATAAAGCACAATATAAGGAGAGATGGGAATAAGAATACAACCCTAAATGATATGTGATGTATATTGATCAACTGAAGTTTATGGGAGACATTGTATTACAAACTAAAAGCCAATAAAAAGAAAATGAAAGCACAAGAGACAAAATAGATAGAAATATTGCTCCACTATCATAAATATGAGCAAAGTATAGTTAAGAGCACAAAATAAAAAAGAAAATATAACTAAAATAAAAAAACTAAACTAACATTAATGAATAGTTGAACTACATAACATAAAGTATCATTCATGAATAGAAGACAAAACGAATATTCATAAAGTATGTAACGGTTATGCCTAGAATGATAGGATCATGTGTACTCCCATATCATACCTATCTGTGTCCAAAAATGATCAACTTAACCCTTAAGTTCAACTATACCAATCTTTATCTAACTCTTAAGACTAGCCATGCTATTATCAATCCTTAAAAGAATCTCTAATATAGTACAAGAAGATGGCTCAGTAGGCATGGAAGTAGATGGAGCAGCTAGTGGTAGAGGCTGAAAGCTCGATATGGATTCTAAAGATATTGCTTCCCTACTACCTACCTCAAGTGCTAGAACTAAGGCAATAGGGTCCTTGGGCTTTTTTCCTACATGTAACATATATAGTTATTACTCCAATGCCCTCCAACTCGTGAATATCTCCATAGCTTAAGTATGGAATATGTAATCACTGAAGCTTCAGGAGGCTGAAAAGGGATCTCACTATTAAAATTAATTCCAACTATTCAAAAGATCTTCATCAATAAACATGGAAAATAGAAGTTTTTATTTAGATGTTGATCCTAAACATCTCTCATGTGTGGACTAATAAATTTAATTTGAGCTACCTGATGCAATAACTAAACCATGTAACATCTTAAATAGAATATACATGTTAGCAAATTAAACCTCATTAAGGCTTCTTGCCCTAAGTATGACATTTAAATTAATGATCACCACAATAATCCTCTTACAAACACCCTAGTTAAGCTATCAAAAACAGCTCTTTGGTTCACTTAGCCACTGAGCCCTATGATGGTACTAGCAATGATGATCAAAAAGTATAAATCTAATGATACCAGATCACTATAGAGTATCTTTTTATTGCTCATACACTAGGAACTCATTGGGAACTCTTAAAACACACAATGAACTACAATTTATGTGAGTGAGAGTAACCCTCACTATTAATCAAATCTCGATCATGTTTGAATCTTCCTTCTATTCGATGGTCCCATAGAATTCATGAACCAAAGTTAGAAAGTAAGCCTCTGTAAATGATAAAACTAACTCCCATACCAAAGCTCATAATGCCCTTAATGTATCAAACTCTATCTCTAGAAGTAGGTCTGCTCTACAATAATGTCATTGCCCAAATCTTCTTGTACGACTTTGAGTTAAACCTCATAGTATAGCGAGACTCGCCAAAAGTTAGCCTCTTTTGAGATAAGGATAAGGATCCTATGAATGATTATGGCAACATTTGATCACAAATTGCTCAATAAATAGGCCTATATTATGCTAGAAAATGTTAAGAAATGTGCCAAAATTTCCAATCACCTTTATTGGAATATTCTCATCTCACTAAAATGTTCCCTTACCAGTGCCAAAAGAGTTGGACTATAACATTAATACCATACAAAACCTCTCAAAGAATAAAATATAATGTTATGAATATTTAGCCCAAATGATTAAGAAATAGAGAGAAATAAGCAAAAAACAAATCATAAGGGGCGATTATAAATAGTGTGTAGTGGCAAAAATAGAATAAATAAGGTGGAAAATGGTGAAATCTTGAGTGAAAAAGGCTTGTAGAGTGAAATGGAGAAGAATAGATGCAAAAACACTTTAATTTAGACAAAAAAAAATGTGTGAAAGATGTGGTGGAGGTCTATAGGAATAGAAGAGTAATGGTGCTAGGTAAGGGAGGAAGAAGAAGAAGATTTTATTAGGGCTTGTTTCAAAATCACATTGTTTTGTACAAAGTGAAGGGATTAAGGATAGTTTTCAAGGTATATAATAGTGCCATTAGATAAACACATTAATTTCCCATCGTTATACTTCACCGTGGGTTAGAACAGACTATAATAGCATCATTAAAATCCCATGTTGATGTTTTGTCTTTTCAACATTAATTTCACTCCAAAAATTGAACCAAATTACTTTTAACTCATGTACCATCAAAATTAAGAGGATTGTACACCCATTTTATTTAAGAATGTTAAAGCATAACTACTCAAAACCAAAGAAGTCACACTAAATTGAGTAAAAACACATTAGAATCAAACTAAACTAGATGAAATGCATTATAGGTAAGTAACGAAGTTCCTACCTCACCAAACAAAACAAATACGCGCGCGAGCACACACACACACACACACACACACACACACACACACACACACACACACACACACACACACACACACACATATATAT